>CAAKHF010023440.1:0-11293 GCA_901007745.1 Hippocampus kuda | reverse complement strand
ACACACACACACACACACACACACACACACACACACACACACACACACACACACACACACACACACACACACACACAGTATATATATCAGCAAAAACTGGGTACATTTAAATTAATGTCATTTCTGTATGTTTTTAAGTCAAATGATTGAGAGTCATTTTTCTGATGAAAAACACATTACAAAAATTAATGTTGTATATTTGGTGAGGCTAAAATGGATTCCATTGACTCAACACTGATTTGAGATAAGGTGTTTTCAGTGATGAGCGTGGTAGTGGAATGAATGAAATTAAAATCACAAAGCATCACTGTCTACTTTATACTGTATGTAACCTTTTGGTTCTATCATGGCCATTTTTGGCCAATTGAAACCCATGAAAACCATGATTTCAACTCCTTGTTTTTTACTGGACTGAATCATATAATTTGTTCTTTTTCTATAATAATTATGATTCCATCCATCCATTTTCTAATGCGCTTTTCCTCACAAGTGTAACGGGCATACTGGAGCCTATCCCAGCTGTCTTCGGGCAGTAGGCGGGGTATACCATGAACTGGTTGCCAGCCAGTCGCAGGGCACATGGATGAACAACCATTCTCGCTCACACTCATACCTAGGGACGATTTAGAGTGTTCAATTAGCCTGCCATGCATGTTTTTGGAATGTAGGAGCAAACCAGAGCACCCGGAGAAAACCCATGCAGGCAGGGGGAGAACATGCAAACTCCACATGGGAAGGCCGGAGCCGGAATCAAACCCCGCACCTCTGCACTGTGTGGCGGACGTGCTAACCACTCGATTACCGTACCGTTCATAATGATGATGATGTTGATTATTCGTATTATTATTATTATCATCAGATTACAATCTATCATTAATCCATTTTCAGACAAGGGAGTAAATTCATGTGATAATAGTAGTGGAAATAAGAAGTGGAGATAACTTCTGCTGACCATGAAGAGGAATTACCTTTTAATTTAAGAAATTTAAGCATCTGTGCACTGAATAAAAATGGGGGACATTTTATAATCATGATGAGAGTTAGTTATAAATTAACATAAAATGCAAAATTACAAACTGTCTGCGCCTTGTCAAAAAGGGCCATAAACAACATTGCACAAGGCCTGGAGGTTAATCGAAGGAGATTTTTTATTGCGTCCAGCCTAAATGCTGTACCGCGAGTCTCTCAAGGCCTCCAGCTTGTTGCCACCATCCATGCAGTAAAGTCATGTACAGGTGTCATGAATGATTAATGACACCCAACGAGTGATGCATTCATAAGTCTTATTGCTATTATCATGCCTGTCTGGGATGAGGAGGTAACTGCCGCCATTATTGATCGCAGCCTGGCGGCTTTATGACGAATGCCTCCACTGTGCTACTGTGGAGATTCATTGTGTCACCGCTATACATTTGCAGTGGTGGAAAGTAACGAAGTACAAATACTTCGGTAATTTTTTTTAGGGGACTGTATCTCTGTACTTAAATATTTACAGTTCTAACAACTTTTTTACTCTTCCTCCCTACATTTGAAAACAGATATCTGTACTTTCAATTCTCTTTTTTTGTCAGAAAGTATTCTGTGTGCAGAGAAGTTTTTACACTGTGCTAAAGTATTAAAATGAGCACTGTACAATTTGTAAGTGACAGTCAAAATGCATTTTACTTTTTACATTTGCACTTGACTACATTTCAGAGACTGTGCTGTTTAACTTTTACTTGGGAACAAGACTTGAACCAATACGTTTTTTTTTTTCTTTTACACTGGCATCTGTACTTTTACTTAAGTACACTCATCACTTTGTTTTTGACACAGACTCTCCACGGCCTGAATGAATTCTGCTCTGATACTTTATTGTGTTTGAACAGCCTCAGTCAGGCTGTAAATACTGTATCTTGTCAGATTGTCCTCTCTTTGAATGTGAGGTGCTTGAGTGGATTTTTCTCCACAAAACCTCTCAGTTTTGTATTTGTGGTCTAATTTTTGTGGTTGAGTGGGACATATTTGCGTCACTAAATGTCATTGCCGTCATTAGCCGTTTCCAGGCTAATTTGTGGGCCCCCACCGCCCCAATCTTTGCCACCTCCTCTCTTGACCCTATACCATTCTCTACCCATTCCTCAGCTCTTGCAAGAGTTACCCTTAGTGATGGTGAGTAGGCTGTCCAGGCGCTACCCCCAACCTTGTAAATGTCACAGTGGAGACGTGGCCTTTTAAAATTGTTTATGTTCCAAGCAATTTCTCATTCCTTTTGTGCCAGTTGCTTGGCTAACGGCAACATTAAAAAGCTGTTTGGAGAGTTGCAGTCCGGAAGAATTTGTTCGAAAAGTATAAACAAAAATGGAAAACAACTCTCAAAATTCTACTGTCAAGTTTAATTCAATTTAATTATTATTATTATTATTATTTTTTTTTTTAAAAGACAAAGTAGCTTTGCCTATATAGTGCATTTAAGTAACTCAATGTTCTTCATCGTTACATAATTTAAAAAAAACATTTAAATTTCTAATCAAAATAGTGTACGTCAATTAAAGCAAAGAAGAAAACAAAAACAGAATAATTTAAAACATTCAAATTTAAATACAAAGTATTTTACTGAAATTACTAAAAGAGTGTACTACTTTATTTAGGTCACTGATGGTGTAGTGGTTAATTCGCCTCACTTCACTGCATTCATTCTGGGTTCAGTTCTCACCCAGTGACTGTATGAATGTGCAATTGAACGGGTGTCTATTACTGCCGTGTCAATGACGAGTGACCATTCCTGGGTGTTGTCTTAGATTCCAACTCAGCTGTGACTGAACAGGATTTACATAAAATGGATGGATGATTTTATACATGGTATGTATGTAATGTATCCTGCTAAGCCAATATGTACGCAAGTATGACAAATTTACAAATGAAGACCATTTATTTTTTTGTATGGCAGAATGTTAACGGTCGTGTGAATGAAGTTCATTAGAAAAAACAAAAACAAAAAAAAAATGGAAATGTGACAGTGGTTTACCTCTTCATTTGTACAACTTGATTTATTGCAGTACTTGCAATAAATCTAAAATTGTCCATTTCTTAACGAGGGTATATTGATACAGGTCTTTGCTCGATCCAGAAAGACGGGACCGCGGTGATTTCTAGTGATGTAAATGTTTCATTTTGTTTGCGTTTATTTTAACTGTGTTTGTTGCAGCTCCAACGGTTGGAGATGCTATGACAGGCGAGGAGTTTTTTGAGAGAGTAAGTCAAACATCAAACGTGCAACATTTCATTCGGAAGACAAAACAAATGACAGTTTCCTACTCAGTAGTGACCATTGCTAACATTGGTGCATAAACCTTAGTGAGTAGTTATGGCTGACGGATTGGTGCACCTCTGTGAAAAATCCTGTGATAACAGGTGTCCTCGGTGTCGTGATTACAATCTTTGAAATGCAAATGGGCCTTTGTATTCTAAGAATCTGTACACGCTGCAAATATTCTCGAGGCCTACGGTGACAGCCGGCTTACTCCCTCTTCACAGCTCTTTTTCACTCTCCTCATTGTTTCGGCCTTCACAGGTGATGAAAGAAACTGACACTCAGGTGAAATGGCCTTCCAAATTGAAGATCGGAGCCAAGTCAAAGAAAGGTTGCAGATTCTTGATGTCACTCACATCCTATAATTTGATCCTTTCTGTTGTTCCCTGTTCATTTCCATATCAATCCCTTTCCAGTGAAACAACATGGCACAATTTTAGATTGTAGATGATATCAAACTGAGCTGTTACCTCTTGCAGACCCACATGTGAAGGTGGAAGGGAAGAAAGCCAATGTTTTGCAAGCCAAAAAGAAGATTCTAGAAGTTCTCGAAACTCGGGTATTTATTGTAATATTAAGGACACTTAGTATACTTACATAAGTGGCGATGTGGAATGAAGTCTTGATTGCATTGAAATACTGTACTCAGGTAAACAAGGTGACCCTCAAAATGGACGTGGCTTACACAGAGCATTCCCATGTGATTGGCAAAGGTGGCGGAAACATCAAGAAGGTAATGGAAGTCACTTCCTGTCATATCCATTTCCCAGACTCCAACCGCCACAACGCTGCAGGGGAGAAAAGCAACCAGGTATGCGTATGGAACCAAAGGAAGCAATTAAGAGAGACAATCACCTTTATAAAAGAAAACAAAACCCAATGTCCTTGTAATGTATACAATTACCAGGTGTCAATTGCTGGACCCATCGAGGGAGTGGAAGACGCCAGGAGGAGAATTAGAGTGAGTGGTCCATGAAGTGGCTGGCTGTGTATTTAGTAGCTGGGCCTTCAGTGAAGTCAAAACATACAAGTTTTGCTCTGACCAACCAAACAGGGGAGGGAAGAACGCTGATGTCATCAAGCTGGCCCTCTAGAGAGGAAATTGATACCGGATTGGTGGAGGAAACAGTCTTATTGCTAATATACAGTACAACAGATTCTGAATGCCCGAGGTAGACTAAAATTATCGTCAAATCAAGTGAAGTCAGTTGCGTTGAAAGAGCACCAAATCACAATAGAAGTTATCTCAAGGCACTTGACGCATTGAGCAGGTCAAAAACCTCACTACTGAAACAGATATACCGTTTGTATTTAGTTAAGAAAACCAACTGAATCCCACATGAACAAACACTTGTTGACGGAAGCCAGGAAAAAAAGTCCCTTTAAGGAAGAAACATGAAACAGAAATCATGTTTTGGGGAGCAAAAGTCTGCCTTGGCCGATTGGTTTGAGATAGACACAGTGTAGATGGAATAGAGTAGACAGAGTGTATCGACTTCTGTCCCAGAGGGGAAGATAGACAGGATAGAGAGGTTGAGCAGCCAGGAGAGGGAGGGCGGCCAATGGGCACAACGACAGCCCTGTCAACGACAGAACAGTTCCATTCTACACAGTATGAAGAAATCTAGCGTGTACTGGAAGCATCGCAACCAAGACAAACGTTATGAAATGAAAGAAGTAGACTACTGTGAATAAATTACTTTCATTCCATGGCACAAATATGAGCAATTTGGTTGTGAATGAAGATCAGTGCTTCTGACACTTTAAACTTTAAAGGCCACAGAAAAGGCCTTGCTGGAACGTGACCAGCCACAACTAGGACGGCAGTATTTATAATTTGACAGAGCCTACTTATGGATTTACTTTTAATTTTCCCAGGATATTTTTTTTCATTTCAGGATATTTTTTTTTTTTCATTTCAGTCTGGACTCACAGATCAATCGAATAATAAATACAACACCTGACCCGCAATTACACAGCCATACAGTTGTGCCGACTGCAGTATTTGGCAAAAGGGTTCAACGTGTCTTTTTCTGACATCAACTCATCCACTTCATCCTCTTTCTTTTCCTTTGTATTCTGTTTTTTTTTGTTTGTTTATGTGCTAGGATCTGCAGCCGCTGACTTTAACCTTTGACCTGCCTGTCAGCCTGGCCCCTCAGCCCCTGCCAGATGCCAACTCACCTCTCATCCAGCAGGTGGTGCAGACGTTAGGGGTGAGTGTGAGCTTCAGAGCGGTGCCACCGCAGCCTCAGGCTCAGCCTGCCTTCTTTGGGAGCTGTTGCACAGTGTGGGGCCTGCAGGGTAACACCCCCGCCGTTAAGGTCAGTGCGACACAGTCAGTGCGGAAAGCATCGACGAACACGCACCAGCTGTAAGCACCGCAACGTGTTCCCATGTATTACGTGGCAGAAGGCGACCTGTGTTCTGATGGAGCTGCTCGTGGGGTCAGAGGTAACAGGGAGCGTTGTGACCAGCCAGCTGGATGTCACCTCGCAGCAGCATCTCTTCTTGCTGGGGCAGAACGGAGCTCACTTCCTCAGTGTCATGCATCACACCCAGACGCAGATCATTCTACCGGACCTCAGCGCACCCCAGAACCTCCCCTCACTGGTCATCCAGGGCAGCCCTGATGGAGTGTGTCTGGCTCGGCAGCAGCTCATGGTATGTTTCTAGTGGCTGTCTGAAAAAAAAAAATTCAACGGTCAAAATGTATGAGTTGTGTCAATAACAAAACAAGATTGTAGTAGCCACGCTCTTGACTCAATGCAGAATGGCAAACTTCCTATGTCACAGTGTTGGAAAACATTTCACAGTAGCCACTCTATTGTAAAATTAAATGTTTAAAAAAATAATTAAACATAGGTTATTGATGGGGTAGTGGGACATTTGTCTTACTGGTACAGGCTGCTTGTGTTCAGTTCCCACTCAGTGCCGGTATGGTTCTTTGACTTATATATGCCCGATGACCAATCTAGGATGTACTGCGAGCAGGAATAGGCTCCAGCTGCTTGTGACCCTGAACAGGAGGAAGTGAAAATTGCTGGATGGAAAATCAAACAATGAAAGAGAATGGAAAGAAACAAGCTGGTTTTATCATGTGTAATTGAGCTGAAAGTCACCCGCACTGTGTTAGTGTTTTGATGCATCCCTTTAAGGGGTGTGGCCTATTGAGTGCCATCATGAGCTGCAGTCAGTCAGATTGGCTGTTTTGTCGCATGATTAGTTCAGTCTTAGAATCTGCTCCATGCTTCTTGAGTGTTTTCATTTTGTGGTGTATTATCGTGCATCAGTGACAGTAGCTCCTTTTTTAAATATACAGTGTGTGTGTGTGTGTGTGTGATTGATATATATATATATATATATATATATATATATATATATATATATATATATATATATATATATATATATATATATAGGGTTTACAGGATTTAAAACCATCATTGTATCGTTACATAAAATCCTCTCTTTTTTTTTTTTAAATTCAAGCAAACAGTGGCATGTCTGAATCTCACTCTGCTTAGCGTTCACTACAGGGCAAGACCAAAAAAAAATAAAAAATGAAGCGACAGCTCATAACTTCAAACTCAAAGAAAAGATTAGGGCACTCATAAGTCAAAGTACGACGATACTGTAACATTAAAACAGTATGCGTGATGCTAACTGAGCTATGAACCATTCCAATCCATAAAATGTCATATTTCAGGAACATCGTAAACACCCCCCTCTATTTTCTTTTTTTTTTGGGGGGTATTGTGTTGTATCCTCTCTGTGTACTCGTATTTCAGACTTTTGTGTAGCACACTGCATTCACACTGTGATACACAGACATGGGCTGCACAAAACAAACAGTCTTTGAAATTCCTTGGCAACATGGTGAAGGGTTCAACCAAGCATGGAGAATAAACAAGAGCTGGACAAATGTTTCAGGAGGAATTTAAAGTATATTATATATTCTGCAGGGCGGTACGGAGGTCAACTGGTTAGCACGTCTGCCTCTCACAGTGCAGATGTGTAAGGTTCGATTCTGGCTCCGGCCTTCCTCTTTGGAGTTTGCATGTTCAGGTACTCCGGTTTCCTCCTGCATTCCAAAAAACATGCCTGGCAGGTTACTGGAACACTCCAAATTGTCCCTGGGCATGATTGTGAGTGCAAATGGTTGTTTATCTATGTGTGCCTTTCAATTGTCTGATAACCAGTTCAGGGTGTTTCCCGCCTACTGCCTGAAGACAGCTGGGACAGGCTCCAGCATCCCCGCAACCCTTGTGAGGATGAGCGGATCAGAAAATATATGTATGCTCTCCTCCATGTTTTTGCGTTTAGTGCGTGTGACAAAGGTTGACAGAAGTCTACACAAAAGCTTGAGAAGGAAGCATAGAGTGAGAGTTGTTCACACTAAAACAGCAGATAGTGGTGAGATACCATACCGACATAAGCAGTTAAACATTTGGCATTGAGTCATTAGTGTGACTGCATCGGTGGACAACCACAATAATAAACTTAGGAGAGTGGTGTCAGTGTCTATAAGAAACTGTTGCAGATGGTGGTATCTGGTGAAGAGTCATGTTTTTAACAAAAAGTATTTGAGTCTGTGGTTTTTTTTTTGTTTTTTTTTGTCTGTGTACACATAGGACTGTCTGCCTGTGTGCTTGATGTTTGACATGCGGGAAGATGTGGAGGCAGATCCCTGTACGCTGGCTCAGATGATGCAAAACCTTGGAGTGTTCATTAGTGTCAAGCCCAAAGTAAAGCAGACCAACAAGGTATATTATTTACCCTGTTCAATTGTGCATCCTTCCCTTGCGTTATGTCTCAGTCATACAGATTTGTATTTTGCTTAACTTTCCCCTTACATACATAGATTGTGCTTTTTTTTCTTAAATATTACCGCCTGTATGTATCTATTGCAGTCGGTGGTGGTGAAAGGTCTCGAAAGGAACATCCAGTGTCTTTATGAGGCCCGTCGGCTGTTGCTGGGCTTGGATTCTTATGACTCCACCAAGGTAACCAATGTGGCCCCGGATCCCATTCTGGCTGGGAATGAGTTGACCAGCTATTGGCTCAACATGTTACTACAGCAGCTGCGACTCTCGGAACATGGTGAGTTTACGCACGATGTAAGTTTTAAATTTTGTAAATTCTTGGATTTTCTCACTCATCATTTGTTTGTATTCAGTTTATTTTCTGCTCATTAGAATTTTACAATAGGTGACAGTTAGCATTTGATGTTGAATGCTCTGTAAAGCGCTTTGTTACAGCTGCAGCTGATGTGAAAGTGCGATATAAATAAAAATGTATTGTATTATGTTTGGATTCATGAATATTTACACTCAACTAAAATCTAATGCTGATAGAAATTTTATAGAAGTTAAAAAAGATACAAGGTGACAAGTACAGTTCCTACACGGTTGCACTGAAACTACAAGAACTATTATAAACATACTGTTAAATGAATACATCTCTGGCAGTATCACTCAAATTGAACATTACATTTGCCGATCTGGTTTTGGATCTCATTACATTGCTTCAGTAGTCATAATACAATGGCTCATCCTTTTTGGACAGACTGACATCCCAATCAAATGCCATTTTCAAATAATTTCCCTATCTTAAACAGGCCCCGTCCCTGCACCTATTGCAGAGGTTCAGTGTGGTACAAAGGCTCGCCCCTCACCTCCACCCGGGTTACCCTCTCCCACTGACGAAGTGCGGGCAGGACTGAAGGGAACAGACAGTCGTCCACTGGAGAAGGTGTTGAGTAACTTTCACCACTGGAAGAAAAGAACACACAAATTCGAAGGATCATTTTCTATTTTCAAGATATCCTTTCTGTTTAGATCCTCGAAAATGATGATCAGTCTGGCCAATCAGATGATGAGAGCTCGAAGGATACGGTGATGATGACATCATCAGAGGATGCAATCAACATCCCCACTGGCCCCAGGGTGACAATGATGGGTCGGAGGGGGAGTCTACAGGGTCCAGAGATGAGCAAAGTTTTCAGCCAAGCCAGACGCCACTCTACAGGGCAGGCGTTTACCTGCAGGTGAATCTCAAGACAATCATGACTACTGAGATGGCAGACTGTTGCCAAAAACTAAATGTTCTGGATTTGCATCTTTATAATAGTTAGCCTGTTGACCTCATTTGCTCAGTTATTTCATTTAGTCATTCCTCCATCAATTTTCTACACCACTTGTTCTCATTAGGGTTACAGGTGAGGAATAATGAGCACTTCGAAATAGCAGTCAGTGTGAGCACAAAACCGTTATTCTTCTGAAAAAAGCAAAAAAAAAAAAAGTCATTAAAAGCCTATTAAAATTTCTGAGTGGTACTTTGTGGGTAAACAGAGGAACTTTGAATGGTGGTAATAGTGTGCAGAATCACATTTAAAATGATTTTGACTGTGATAGTTAATTCTGAGGACAGCCACCATCCCATTTATGAAAGTGTGCCCACTTGTGCAACTGCATTATTTCTGATGTTTTTTAACTTCACTTTTCGAAAACATATAGGCACAAAAAAAATCTATTGTATTATACAGACTGTAGGCCACACAAACGATTGGAATAGTCAACAATTATTTATTTTGGTTTCATTTTTAGATCACAAAAACCTGGCATTTGAAGAGGGGTGTGTAGACTTTCTATAGCCACTGTAAGGAACCTAAAACATGGTGTTTTTTGCGTATGGAAGGAAGCCAGAGAAGCCGCAGAAAACCCAGGAATAGTGTCTCTCCTCAACTAATTGCCTTTAAAAAAACAAAACTATTATACTGTATATAGCTTAGCTGTGTGTACATTCCATGGTTATCCTGAGTCGAAATGCTGCCCTTGACATGTCTGCTGTACTTGATGTTGTTGAGTTGTGTGAATAGGGCTGCTTTATTTGCTTCTACACAGTCACCCAAGTTAATCCTTGCGCATGTGTGTTATCTCCTGAATGCACAAGGATGCTGAATGCAGACATGGAGCGAGGGAGGATGGAGCGGAGGAATAGCCTTAGGAGAGACGTGATGCTGTCCCGGGATGTTTGCGCAGATGTCTCGCAATCGGAGGTGTAAAAGAACACACAGCACTTTCTTTTCACTGCTCTAATGTACTTGACAGCTGTGCAAATTAACGCTTGGGTGCATACATTGCTTCAAACCCATGTCAAGGACCATTTAAAAGAAGCATACAAGGAAGACATGCTTCACAATTTTTATGTTTGTACCTGCATGTGGCACTTTCTGGTTGATTTCTGGCCTCTTTTGAGAACTTCTATGTAACACCTCACAATCCAAAATTTGCAAAAATGTAAACAGGCTTTCCCCTATGGTGCTTGCAGGAAGTGGTGTAAGTATTGGTATATATGATGTAAATGGGGTTTAACATGCCTGTATTCAGAGGGATGGAATTGATTTTCACCTCCATGCATTATTGACCCACTTTATATCCTGTTTGTGCTCTGTAGGTTTATGACTATGAGAAGAAGAAATTGCTGGCGACCAGAGGTTAGTGCCTCTAAATGTTTAATTCCTTTTCAGGTCTTAAACTGTCTTCTGATGCTAAGCAAAGAGTTTAGAGCAAAGCTGATCTTATATTCATTGATCTGTGTCCACCGTGTACTAAACTGCAAAGTCAAATCAGTTTATCAATGAATTAACCAATTAGGCAGACATGTTTAGTGAGTCATACATGTCCAACAAATCAATTCAAGTCTGCCTGAAGGTGAGAAAAAATGGAGAAAGTTACTTATTACTAGTTTCCATGTTAACATTCTGAATGTGTAGTGGCCCAGTGTCCCAATACTTTTGTACTTTGTTTTAGGATGCGAGACAGTTGCGCAAAGAATCCCCCCCTACACACACACACACACACACACACACACACACACACACACACACACTCTCTCTCTTGGCAGTCCATCGTAGTCGAAGATGACGTAGCTTCCTTCTGCTGTGGTGTGTTGGTCAGTGGTCATCTTTGCTGTCGCAGATGCCACTGTAGATGACTA
>CAAKHF010023439.1:0-27039 GCA_901007745.1 Hippocampus kuda | reverse complement strand
CGAACAAACATTCACGCTCACAATCACACCTGGGGCCAATATAGAGTGTTCCATTAACCTGCCACGTATGTTTTTGGAATGTGGGAGGAAATTGGAGTACCCGGAGAAAACTCACGCAGGCACGCATGGGGTGACTTGCAAACAAATATAACAGAAACTATTTTTTCATGATTATTTATTATTTTTATTCCAAAAAAATCTAATAGACAAATCAAATAGAGGCTTGAAAAATATTCGTCCTTTTTTAAATAATAAAAAACAATTTATTAAAACAAGAAACTATTGTAACACAAGTTAAATGAACTATTTTATTACACTCACAAAAATGACAAATAAAATTGAAAAAATGCTGCAAGTTTAAAAAAGTACATAAAGAGTAAAAATGATGCAGTTTAATAATAATTACATTACATTATATAACATTTTTTGTAATAATTGCATTTGAATACAATATTTGTGAAAAAAAAAACTACATTTTCACAAAAACTATGTTTCAAAAAACTCCAAACAAGTGACTGATTTTTGTCGTATTAAATAAAAAGTTTTAAATATACACATTTTAAATGGCCATACATGTTTTAATGTATTTTTAAAATAACATAGAAATTTGTAATTAACATACTCAATGTATTATATTTTAAAATATATTTAAAATATCCATATAAAGTCAAGTACAGATGATTAAAAACACCAAGTATTTATTTTATTTTTTTTTAATATAAAATGATGTGGCCTTAACTGGCGGGCTGGAATACTGCAGAGAGAACTAAAAATCACACACACGAAGCACAAGTGCATTTCAATAAAATGCGTTCTAAATGTAATGTGCATAATGTATGTTGATGAAGGGGGTTGAAATTGATGTACCACATGCTGTGGACATGTCTCATGTTTGAAATACTGCTGACTGCTCCATTTGTTTACAACAAAGGCAACTTAAACACACACAGACACACACACAGACACACACACACACAGACACACACACAGAGCGATGCATGGTTATGTATGAAGCGGACATTGTTCGAGTCCAGGAGGAGACCGTCTCCATCCTTCGATAATGATTCCTCTATCGAAAAGCCAGATATTTCTCACAAATTCAATAATAAGTCGGCGGTGGTGGAGGTGCTACTGCTTCCAAGTCAAACAATAACACAACAATGACTTAACAACTTTGCAGTGTCAGATAAGGTAAGATACACTAAATAAAAAACATATAATTTAACTGTCTATAAAAAATAAGGAGTAGCTGAAAATACACACAGTTCCTACTTCTACCACTTATACCTGACATTGGAAAAAGGACAGTTCAAGTATTTGATATAAATGTGTTTCAGCTATACTAGCATTTACATATAATAAAGTATCTTTTTTTTATTCGAAAAAAATGTAATCCTTTAGGGTAAACAGTAAAAAAAAAAAAATTGTATGGGCCTTATTGCATTTGAGCATATGATGGCCTCCTTTTCTCTCTTTGTTGTCATTATGGCAGTTTAGTTTATTTATTTATAAGTTTATTGATATTCAATTGAAGTAAACTCTAATTGCTTGTTTCTAGTCAGTGAACAAAGGAGTAACCATTGCATTTTTCAAAAAAAAAATGTATATAATATATATAATATGCAGGTCAATGAACTACTGTAGCTGAGTGCTTAGTGTACCTAACCAAAGTTCCGCACAATATATACAGCACACACACACACACATTTTATATATATATATATATATATATATATATATATATATATATATATATATATATTTTTTTTTTTTGAATGAATGACGACAAAATATAAAGAACATACACTTGATGGTGAGGGAGAAGAAGAAATCTGAGCTCTTCAATGTTTCTTGTTTCGAAATGAATTGGAGAAGTTTTAATTAGACAGGGGGGAGACAAGACATTTTGTAAATGGGACATCCAAATGATAGCACCTACGCGTGTAAATGTACCACTTCTTACCTTTTTGTGTCTGTCTTTGAAGGGCAAGGCGGGCCAGGGCATCTCCTGCAGAAAGTCCTGCCACTGCTTCTGCTCCTGGTCCGAGGAGACGAACACTACCTCCAGCTTGTCTCGGTGTTCCGAAGTCTGCTTGAAGCGGCCGTAGAAGTCGCACAGGCTGCCGTTGAACTGCCGACACGGCGCGTTCAGGCCGCAGCCAAAGAACAGGCCGAGCAGCGACACCCGCTCACCCAGCGCCTGCACGTCCACCTCGGCTTTCTCGCGGTTGACGAGCCGCTCCCCAAGCACGTTCAGCAGAAGCTCCGACATCTCCGCTCCCCTGGCCCCCAAACCACGGATAAGTGGCTGACGATTCCCCCCGCCTTGCTCAAGCAGTCCGAGGTGAGTTTTGTCTTTGGGGTGAGCTCCTCCCGGCCCCCTGCGAGCAAGGCGTCGCGGTGAATCTCCACCGCCTGTGAGTCTTGGTCCGCGGGCGCCGTGCACAGGAATGTGCTGCACTTAAATCCGTCTCGTTAGTATTGTGGCAAAATCGATACTAGGTGTCGATATCCCGTACTCAAATTACAATACTGTACATTAGATTCCCACGGCTGGAGAAAGAACAATACTTGTTATAATTATTGTTTATTCTGAATTCAGTTACAGGAACGTGTCACACCTTGCTGCTAGTGTAGGTTTATTTTCAAATTAATACCCATTACAAATGATTAATATTTAATTACTTCATCTTCTTATGATGATTATTATCCATCCATCAATTTTCTGATCCATCCATCAATCTTTATCCTCACAAGGGTCGCGGGGGGTGCTGGAGCCTATCCCAGCTGTCTTTGGGCAGTAGGCGGGGGACACTCTGAACCGGTTGCCAGCCAATCATAGGGCACACAAGAACGAAAAACCATCTGCGCCCACACTCACACCGAGGGACAATTTAGAGTGTTCCATTAACGTGCCAGGTACGTTTTTGGAATGAGAGAGGAAACCGGAGTACCCGGAGAAAACCCCCGCAAGCACAGGGTTCTCCCCGTGCATGCAAACTCCACACAGAGAGGCCGCAACCGGAGCCGGGATCAAACCCACAACCTCTTGAGTGCGAGGTTGACGCACTAACCAGTCGACCACATGGCCACCCTCTTCTTCTTCTTATCATTGTTATTAGCATTTCTTTTATTATTATTATTGTGTTTGTTGTCATTAATATTACGAGACAAATTTTGTAACTGGAATGTATTGCACGTTAGGTGGTGCGGTTTGCATCGATACTTGAATGTAACTATCACAGTAGCATACTAAAATGCTGATAAACTGATCCTACGTTTGAAAAATAATGACATGTAGAATACTTTTAAATCAAAATATCACAGTACCATACTGAAAGGTCAAATGTTTTAAATATGTTACATTTTACTTTTTCTAAACGCAGTCACAGGAATGTTGCTTCTCTGGTAGTGTGGGATGGATTGATACTGTGATGTGCTGTTGCAACAACATGCCGAAATGATTGATACCTTGCCACTAAAATCCATCCATAGTCCAAAATCCTCACTAGGGTCACGGGCGCGCTGGAGTCTATCCCAGCTGTCTTCCGGCAGCGCACTGAATTGGTTGCCAGCCAATTGCATGATACTAAAATCAATAATTTATAAAAGGCCGACATTTAATTTGTTTGCCAGTCTTTATTGATTAATTTGAGGGTATTTTTTATTTTTGTCAAACTTCATGACAGTGGCCGATTTAACCACCATTGGCCTAAATGTCTAATAACTGGTCAGCAGGTACTCCAGCCTCTCCCAAATTCCTAAAACGTGCAATTTAAATTTATTGAACACCCTTGGGTTTCCATTTTGTCACAATATCTATCTCAGTATTGTTTCTACGAGTCTGAATTTGACATGAAAGGGCATTTGTTATATCCCTCACTATTATTTCACTATAAACCCAATCTCCGTTTAAACAATAATCCTGGCTGTTAATTTAATATCCTAATTCTGTCTCGAATTTGTCTAATTTTGGAGCGCAGTGAGTCAGCCATTTCTCTTAGTAAGGAATAGATTAATACAAATGTCGATAACATTCATAGTAACGATAGTCTTGATGTAGTTCAAAATTATATCCATATTTCATTTAATTAAGCATATAAAAATATTATTTGAAATTATTTAGTCGCCTACACTTTATGCCATTTAATTACATGCATTTTATTTTTATTTTGGACTTTCGTGCGGCGTTCGTTACTGGTCAGAAAGATATTGTAATCACTATCGATAAGATTGGTGGTATCGCATAACACTTGACTGCACAGCTGCGGCTGCGCGGTTCTTCTCCACTCACAAGACTTCCGGTCACATGACGGTCCATAATAAAACAACTTCACACGCAGTACATGCTCTAAATAGTTTTGTTATAGCCTTTAAAAACATACACTTTCGTGTCACCAATGTCATCTTTTTTTTGCCGTAAACAACCACAAAATACAGTACTGTATATATTATATAGTTTTTGTTGTTCAGGTGAATGTACTCCTAATCCGCGATGATACCTTGCCATCTAGTGGTCACAGAAGACACCTACACGTAGCAGGCCATTTGAAATTATCAATGACATAAATTAAATACATCTAGTTCTACTTTTTAAAATATAGAAATATTATGATATATCTCTGAGCCTATCCCAGCAGTCTTCTGGGTACACCCTGAACTGGTTGCCAGCCAATCTCAGGGGACACATAGACAAAGCGCCATTCCTGCTCACAATCACACGTATGGACGATTTAGAGCAGAGGTTTCAAACTCAGGTCCTGGAGGGCCGCTGTCCTGTATGTTTTCCCAAGTCTCCCTGTTGGAACACACCTGATTCAAATGATCAGGTTCAATGTCAGGCTTCCGCAGAGCTTGCTGATGATCTGATCATTTGAATCAGGTGTGTTGCAACAGGGAGACTTGGAAAACATGCAAGACAGCAGCCCTCCAGGACCTGAGTTTGACACCCCTGATTTAGAGCGTTCAATCAACCTACTATGCAGGTTTTCGGACTGTGGGAGGAAACCGGAGCACGCGTAGAAAACGCACGCAGAACATGCAAACTCCACACGGGAAGGCCAAAGCCTGGAATCGAACCCCTGACCTCTGTACTGTGAGGCAGAATCGACCGACCATGCCACACATACATTTAAATAAATACACCCATAAATAAATAAATGTATTCATAAGATTCCAACATAGTGTTTAGTTATATATACTGTATGAATGAGAAATGCTATTACATTTTAGTATTTAATCACATTGCTATAATACATTAATAATATTGATAAATTTAATGAAAATGTTCTAGAGCACTACTGTTATGCTTAATTTGATTACTTTTCTCATCATTATTAACATGTTGAAATATAGAATGATGTCCATTGATATGTTCTTAAATTGTAATTTTAATTTAAAGAAAGTGACCAATAGCTGCATGATCAGGCATGACTTTATTAAGTGGTACTACAAGACATTAACATGGATAATTATGTATGGATAATGCTTTTGCATTACATTGTCACTATATTGAGTGTGATTAAGAAGTGTTTTATTGTGTTTCTTGATCCAACCGACAGTGGCTGAAGGCACATGTCTCTCAGTCTTCAGTGAACATCATCCTCACTAGATCCTCTTTGAAGCATTCCTCCTCCACCAGTTTCTGAGGCTGAAAAATCACACACAGACACACGAAATATGTGACTAAAGTACGTGTGTGTGTGTTTGTGTGTGTGTGTTTCTTACGGTGTTGTATCGCAGAAGGGTGGGCACCCCAGTCAGCTTGAGCGTTGTCTTGAACTCATTGCTTGAATCCTTCCAACTGCATTGAAAACAAGCAGCATAATAATCATATCCTGGACTTGAAATCCGACTTGAATCCCTACCCAGACTCGTAATCCGACTGAAAACTTTAACCTTGGCTTGAAACCTTAATTTAAACACGTAAACTGTTCTAAAACCATAAGGCCGTCTTGAAGCCCTAATTTTAAACATTAATCCAAACATAAAATCTTAACTTTAATTTGAAACTGTATTTTCAAATCCTGATCTAGACTTGAAGCACTACTGTGACTTTGTCAACTTGGTTTAAAACGCTCGTATTAACCTTCTTACCTGTGTTTGTAAAACTTTGAATCCCTCACCCAGATTTGATACCCTAATTTGACACCCTCCTTTTGTAACTCTAACACTGACTTGCTGAATGTGGAAAAAAAAACCCACATGCATCTCTTTTATTCTCGTCATTTATATTTATTGGCTGTAAGAAGAGGTCAACAAGGTTATTTTCTATTCTTGAGAATATGGCCATTTATTTGAGACTGAAGCTTGTTGCACATTTGCACATCAGAGCGCCTCATATTTAGGAAAATTGTACGGAGAAGAAAAAAAAAACAGATATACTGACTAGTTCCTTTCACCAACTTGACAGTAGATGAAGACCGAGCCCCGGGGGAGTGAGCTCATTGCTCCCTTTATAATCGGCTCAGCTGCAGGCAAAAATTGGGGAAAGTTATGAACATTGAAACACAAAGTATTCAAAGAGGGACCGACCTTTGGAGCAACATCATTGTAATAGTATTATTCCAGGTTACGACATAATAAACATTTACCTCTGACACAGTCTGGACACCAGCTATTGCCTTTCTCGTCTTTGTCGCCAGAGAAGTAAGCAAAAATATCTTTGCCCGGTCTGTCTGCAACAGCCTTGCAGAATTCACTATAGCCACGCACGTTCACTTGTTCGTACTGGGCCATGGTTCGGTTCGGCGAAAACAGTAGCTTGGAGATGAGTTAAAATAGAACTGGAGCCTACGGTTTGTTCTGCCAGCTGACAAAGCATTTCCTAAGACAGGAACATTTTATGTCAAGTTGCAAAAAAGGCCACAGGAGCACTTCCGGCGTAGAGACGCGTACCTCATTGTTTTGTTCGTGTTGTTGTTGGTAACAACGTCATTATCGTTTTCAAATATCAATTACAATTTGATAAGAAGGTAATTCATATATTATGTGGCTACGTAAACCCATTCATTAAATGTTTTGTAAAAGCGATTCTTATAATTTATAAGCTCTTTGTTTTTTTTTTGCTCAGAGCTGTGGAAATAGAACTATTTCCGGGGAAGAATGCATTATTGTTGTAAAAAGAGTTTGTTATGAACTGCTGTCAGTGGTCCTGTAATTACAATTCCGTAAAGTTACGCCAGTACCATTTTACCTCTTTCGCTTTCCGTACTTCTTACTTCCTGTCAACGACGATTCGTTGTCATGGCGGTACAGGTTTTTTTTGTTTTGTGTTAATCACGGAGTAGTTTGAACAACTTTAAATATGGATTTTAAACCATTACTCAAGCACAGAAACTATACATATCAAGGTTTCATCAAAGCATCGGCATTTGGCTTTTATTAATTATTGGACGGAAACGTCCAAAAAAATGCGATGTTTGCGATTTTTATGCTAATTTGACCCGACATGGCGGTCCTTCCCGCTGTTATGAATTAATTTTTAAACTATAATCGCCGCGATGATTTCCACTGGACAGCAAACTAATGGTAGGGAATGGGTTGTTTTAGCTTCAAACCGAAACACCCACAACGGTGGCTATTTAACCACTGCAACATCCCAAACCAAGGTAAACGATGATTTTTTTTATCCTCATTGTCCTGTTGTCAGTCCAGTCTTTCCCAATTTTTCTTAAGCCAAGGCATTTCAGCACATTAGAAAAATGTCTCTCAGAATATATACATACTGAAATAGTAATGATCTCGATTTACTCACTGTGTGATTGCCTTGTCTCATTCTTTTGTATCAATGGCAACAGCGGTTAATTGTTTTTGCTGTCTAATTGAATATAATCTGCTTGCTGTGCCTGTCACTATTAGTCTTTGGCATAAATGGATGATCCTATAAATAACCTTCAGACCATAATTCGTAGTAGCACACCCGATGAGCTGTCACAAAAGTTTACTTATTCAAATGGTTAATTGAAGCTTACTGTCACAATAATTATTGAGACCAGTTACCAGGCCTGGTAACATTTTCAGAAATTTGCAGATAACTGAAGATGCACTTGGGTGTTAATTTTCACATGTGATGAGTAAGAAAGGCACACTATTAGTTTACAAAAATTTAAATGTAAAATTTTCCATGCTATGTCCCCTTTTACTCAGCTGCTGTTCAATGAAGCCGTGGCCGCCAGCTTCAGGAACCGCGCCACAGCTGTGGGTCCTCCGGCCGCCATAGTCATTGAGAAGCTACTCCTGCTACCGCCAGGTGAGCGGCAGAAGGACGTGGACAGCAGTGTTAAAAGCTCGCTCGGCTTTAGCAGTCTCTCCGAGGAAAAGCTGCAAGCTGCGGTAGACCTAGCCAAGAGGGATCTGAGGCGGAGACGTTTCCAAGCCATGTGCAGGCCGTCTGCAGACTCTTTGGGAGAGGCTTCCGTGGTGGACATTTGCAATAGTACGCTGCCCCAGGTAATCAATGTGAATAAACAGTGTACAGTGAATCCCCACCTACTTGTGGTTTGCTATTCCAAAATTCATCTATTTGTGTTTTTCTTTTCTGGGGAACCCATCCTTAGCTCGTTGATGAGAAAATTTCCCATTTTTTTGGTTTCTGTTCTCTTTCTGTTGTGCCTCATGATGCCACAAGATGGTATCAATGTCCTGGCAAAAAAGAAAGTAGTAATTGTAACAAGCTGTATGTTGGGGAGGTGCTATGTTTAGCCTGTGTTGTTCAGAAGTTATGGAGAGTTTATGGTTCATTTTTTTCAAAGTCAAGTGCACCATTTATTTTCAAGTGTACTGTGTAAAATGAGTTTGAAATAAACTGTTTGGGGATACGATTTGGTATATTTATTTTTTAAACTATTAATACAGTTAAACCTCAACTTATGAGTCTTCAAAGTTCCAAGCCATTGCTTGGTTGATTTTTGTTTTGTTTGGTTTTATGTTTGCGAGTAAATATTCGAGTCACTTAGCGAGCTTCAGATATGTGCCTCAAGAGTGAACTGCGGAAAAAAAGTAGCAAGATTTGCCTTGACTTGGTAATTTCTTCTTTCCAATGGAAGATGACAACCAAACTGAGTCTGAAAGAGAGACTGATGAGACCTGGATCCAAACAGCCCGCTTCAAAGAGGCATCCCGCGCATTCCAAGCAAAAAGGCCATCCAGCCACCTCAACAAGGCCGGTAGTAGGTGCAGACCAGCACAATCTCTTAAGGCAGGAGGTCTGCAAGCTTCAGAATGAACTTGAAAGTCTAAAAAAGGTATTTGATACTGGCATTTATTTTGGTTTATTCATTCCATTGTGTGTTAAGTCCCATATGACCTCTTTCTTTGCAGGGCCTGGATCCAGAGGTAAACTCACTTGGAGCCAGACAACAACAGGTCATGGCCAAGAAGCCTCCCATGACATCCAGGGTCCACATTCATCAGCCCCTCTCGACAGGACATATGATTCTCAGGACAGCAGATTTCCTAGACCAGGAGGATCTCCTGAGACAGGAGATACTGAATCTGCAAAATAACCCTAAGAGTGCATTAATACAGGTATTTACTACATTGTTACTTTTTTTTATCTAGAGAGTAAAAAAACGAAAAAAAAGTCACATTCTTGTGCCAAGTACTTGTCATGTCATGAATGGAATCACTCCTCTCAGACACTATTAACTGTTGGGATACAGCAATACCAATTTATTTTAGACCAAATACGAGTCTAAGTAGCATTTCATTACTCACTGATACCAAGTACTGATGCACGCTAATGCCATTACATCTTGTAATTGGGATCATGGTGTCTTTTTGAAGCCATCGGGGTCCGTGGGCCAGCAGGATCTCTTAGGCCAAGAGATGCACAAGCTTCACGCCGCGCTAGAAAACTTCATCCAGCAAGTGGAGAAACTGTCTATCAGAGACATTTTATGTGTTAAAAATGAGCACAATGTGGCGGAAGGTCTGGAACCCAGTGAGCAGGAGAAACTGGAGGTACGCTGGCAGAAGCAGTCCGAGCGCTCGTCACGGATCATCTATGCTCTCCACCAGCAGGTACTTTAGTTTGGCTATTCATAAACTCAAAAAGATAATTATGGGTCCCTAGAATAACATTTATATTTGATTTTTTTTTCCTTCAGATCAAAGCGACACAACAGTACATTGAGAAGCTTCACAACCAGGGCATGTGGGATGATAAAAAGGTTTGTTTTAAGAGTACCAGTAATATAAATAGAACTATAAGCATCAGATATGAAAATGGTCAACATCAACCTCTGTGATGTTTATACTGTTGTTTTTAATCACACAGTCTACAGCCATCCAGCGTCTTGCAGGTGCCCATCGTGGCACCCTGAAAGCTTTGCAGATGGTCAATTGCCAACTTGCCGAACAGCGTCACAGCAAACTGCCACCTCATTGTGCAGAACTGAGCCGGCTGATTTGCCAGCTCTCCCTGTGCTCGGCCAGGATACAAGTGGAGCCGGGCTCGCCCATGCCAGAGATGTCTCGTGAAATCCTGCATAAATTAGAGGTGAAGGAAACATGAACGTAAAAATGATGTTGTCACATCACAGGCAGGTGCACTTGACGATTATGTCTCCCATTAGATTTTGGACTATGCCATCAGCAAACACGAATTACAGCAAGCCTTGCAAGATCCAGCTTGTCCTTCACAGAAGAAGCCGTCCACTTATCCCAGGATGTTGCCCGCCATCAAAGCACCTAGGGGAGGTGGTGTGGCTCACGGACCCCCGAAAGCCAGCAATCCACCGAGAAGTAGCCATGGTGAGAGCTCACTGAACTTGTGCAGCTGGGTGCCAAAATTGAAGGAATATAAAGATGTTTAAATTCAATAAATTCGATAAAATAAGAAATAAATATTAAAATGTAAAATAATCATTGACTCTATTCAGTGTTTATTATCATGAATTTTCAAATGTACTGGTTAACAATTATGTTATGGTCAAGTTAGTAATTATTTAATGGAATTTCTGTTCATTTAATGAGGTTTTAAAAATATAATCGATTGTGGATTTATGTAATTGTGCTTAATTCAATAGTGTTTCTGGGCATTTTTCATTGATTAAAATAATATATTTAAGTGCATTTGTACAAATTAAAAACGTAAAAAACATTTTTTTTTTAAATTGACCTATCGTAGATTTTTTTCCCCCGGGAATATGTTAACATTTTTGTTTCGTGATGTGCCATGAGATTTTACTAATGTGAAATGCGCACTTTGTCTCAATAAGGTTGGGAAATTGGTTTAAATGCCCAAGGCGCTGAAGTCAATCATGATGCCGACATGTATGCAAGGTTTAAATTTTGAGGCATCTTTTTCCAGAATGTTTAGGTTGAACTCCAAATTCAATCTTTTGGCATGGGATTGTTTTTTTTTTTTTTTTTAAGTTTCAATTGTTGCTATCCCTAACTATACTTTCAAAGGTACTCCTGCCCCAAATGAATTTAGGTACTCCGCTTATTTATTGTCAAACATTTGTTATGTTGTCAGTTCAGAGAATGGCGACGCAGAAGCGGCGTGGACTGGACAAGCCGATTGGCCTGCAGGGGGCGCCGCAACAGTTCAAGAGAAACTCCCCTGGCAAAAAAAATCCCCAGGCTCCAAAAGTGAAGGTGTTTATTGGAATTGTAAATGTCACCATTATCCCACGCTGACACGCAGCATATGAAATGGTTTATGTCCTGTTAGGGCAATTTTGGGAAGGAGGACGCACATTTCAAAGAGCCCACAGTTTCCTCTCGCCTCCGAGTCAATGAGTTTCCTCACAGGGAGCCGTCAGTGCCGTGGATACCGGCGTCGTGTTCTCTTTCGCCGCCACGGTGAGCCTCTTTGCTGTCTATTCCTGTAATATGTGATGATTATGGAATCTGTGTAGCGTCGAAGTCAAACTTACACTCTCAGGGTGTTCTTGAACTGCTCTAAAAGGCATTTTATATCCTTTTGGCTCGACTCACTGGACACCTTATTAGGGACGCCAAGACATAATGAATGGTTGCAAACAGGCTTTATATTAAAAAAAGTAGCCTTACTTTTATTAGTGATTTATGTATTGTATTTTTTTAACTACAGAGGACAATATTTTATCTTGCAAAAATGTCTTTTAGCGAATCTCGATGTTTAAAATGAAGCCCATCATAATGAAAGATTGTAATGGACCTCCACAGTTCCCGTCACAAGACGACATCCGAGCCAAGATGCCTCTCATCTCCGGCCAAGCTGTTGTCCTCCTCGAGTCCCGAGAAAGCCCATGTGGGATTCAGTGAAGCGGCTCACCCAAGCTCAGAAAAGAAGCGACAAGCCCAGAATGAAGCACTCAGGTAACATAAATTTTAGTCTTCTTTCATGCTTAACAGAAACCGTATTTCTGTATTAAATATTTATACAGATTTGAGTTGGGGTTTTTGTTGCAGCAGTAGTTGGCACAAGAGAACAAATATGGAACAAAGGGCAGTTTAACAAGTCCCTCATTTGTCTTCTCAATGTTATTTCCAAATCATGTGTCAGATTGGATTTACCCGCAGCCGCAGGGATCACTCACCAATCAGTTTTTTGCCATCCGCAATAAATTAATCAAACCGCTCACTCAATTCTAAATCGAGATCGTATGTCTTTGTGGGAGATTAATCCACTGCCTGTTTTTCTGCTCCGCATACGTTTATTTAATCAAAACATCATTACCACAATTGGACCTCCCAAAGAATCAGAAGCCTATGAAAATATTTAATAAATGTGCAGTAATTAAAATGTGCATTTCAACAGTCAAGTACAAAGAGAAGCTAACACCTATAAGTCAATATAAAACTAAATACATCTGAAAGACAGAAGGGGAACATGTTTTCAGCGTGGTGAAAATGTCCAAATTATTACCATTATCTCTGATTGTGCTACATGCTAATTATGTCACCATCTGCTTGTTCAAATTAATTATTGTTGGTTGATTATCATACAACTAATTGTATTGCTCATGTTGTACTAGGGCTGTGGTTGTTATCATGCCACTTTCTGTGGTGACATCACAAAAAAGCTGTAGAGGTGAAATTGATAAATAAAAAAAAAATACAGCGAAACTATCGCACCTTTTGAAAACAGGAGGGAAAAAATGCAGCAAAAACGTGATCCTCATTTTCACTTTGGTCATTAAGCTACATACATTTCACTCTGTCAAATTAACATGCTTGTGTGTAATTGATGGTCTAATTAATTGCATTGGTCAATCTTGATGGAGTGGTACATTCGCCTGACTGGGATGCGGGCAGCATGGGTTCAGTTCCATCTCAGTGACGGTGTGAATGTGAGTGTGAATAGTTGTCCATTTCTATATGTGCTCTGCGCCTGGCTGACGGCCAGTCCAGGGTTTAGTCCGCCTTGCGCCCGAAGCCAGCCATGATAGGCTCCAGGACCCTGTGACCCTGAACAGGATCAGTGATATTGGAAATGGATGGATGGATGAATGAATTAACTGCACTGCTCATGTTGTACAAGCCCTTTCCGATAACACATTTCTTGTTCTCTGGCTATGGTCACACTTCTCCTTATGTCTTCACTGGTTCTCTTATGACAAAATACTGAACACACAACATTTTGTTCACCACAGAGCTGCATGGTTGGACAAGCTCACCGCGCAACGACTAAAGGACCTTAACCAGCTGACACGAGTGGAGGCCGAACGCATTGAACGACTGAGGTACGGGTCAAGGCAGCGGGCAGATGCATGCAGATCTGGCCTGATTGCGACCTCAGAGGAAGAGAGCACATGCTCACAACTGGATACAAATGAAACTAATCAACTGTTTTGATATACAGGGCCGAGGTTGTCTCGCCGACTCAGTGGGCTGAAAGGGCTGAGCGGCAGGTGCGAGAGAGAATCGGACCACTTCTAGATGAGGCCAAGGTGAGCGCGATATCACACTGTATTGTTTTGTGTTTTTTGTTATTGTGAAGTGTCCTTGGGTGTCTTGAAAGGCACTTATAAATAAAATGTATTATTATTACTATTATTACTGTATATCTCGTGTAGACATTATTTTTCATCTTTTTCACAGTTTAACATTTAACTCAGTTATTAACTTCTAATTGGGTGCTGAGCAGTGACAGCAGCCTGGACTTGTAGCTCAGCGGAGAAGTGGTGGCCGTATGAGTTCGATCACCGAGTTGGGTGGACGTTGCAATAGTCAAAACGCCCCCTGCGACAGCCCGTCAACAGAAAAAGTTTTCAGGGGCATCGAAACAGTCCATTCACCCCGGGCATCTATTGTTCCTTCACGCGCCACTGCACCCGCTACTGCCCAGCATCATCTCTATGTCTCTCCATGACTCGAAAGCAAGAAAAACATGTAGGCCAGCCAACTAGTTGCCTTGGAGCACCGCACATTTCCATGGTCATTTCACTCTTGATACATCTGAACGTGAGTGTGGAAAAGTGCGTATGGCCCATTGTTATGCGTATGCACCTTTTGTGGATGAAGTCCCAGGTGTCTTTATAAAACACATCTGGGACATGTGTTCATCATAGTACCCCAAAGATAATGATATGGAGACATTTTTCTGTGTATTTCTTCCCCTGTTGAAATTCATTTTTAGGGTAGAGCTGTCTCATGGAGTGAGCCAGCTCTTATCCGACCCTGCTTACTGCTGGGCCAATGGCAAGCCCAGCTTTCGTTTGATTGACCACCAGCGAGCTGGATCCTTCCTGCTAGTAATTGGTCATCTCAGCGCCCAGCTTCTTGCTTTGTATTAGCAGAGCCCGACAATGCAAGCAAGCAGGACAATGATAGCGTTTTTCTAGCACATGGGGACACAAAAGCCCCCATCCACCCTTTCTTTTCGACCAGCCGAGGTCATGTCATGGAAACGTTCGAGTGGTTGTTATGCACATTAGCCCCGCTGTTACCTAACTGTTTAATAAACCAGCAGCGTTACTTGGTTGTCTAATTTCACACTTGATGGGTGGACAGGCCCTCCTGAGACAACTGTTTTGCAAACAAAACCTTAAAAAAATAAAATCTTCTTTCTCACATCCCCTTTTACTCATATTAAACTCTAAGTGTGCATATCTAGATTCAAGGCCTTGGCGGCAACATCAATCTTGATTTGTCAGCTGCCTTTGTTTACTTTCATGCGTGAATAAATTAGCTGAGTGATTGCAGAGCGAAAGTCTCACTCAGGTTCTTCTGGAACAAAAACTAAACAACAAAAATGCTCGACACAAAATATTTGAAAGGTGGTTAAGAGTGTCACCATTTCTCAACCGATTGAAATGCAATTAAAAGACAAAATGTGAATCGGGTTGTGTTATTTCGCCCACACATAACTAACAGTACAATCACTGGACTTTTTCACCCCTCAAAGGTCAAATACGTGTCCCTGTTGCGTCTCTTCTGTTACCATTAGGCCTTCATAAGGCAACTAAATTGTGGGACTCGATGATTCAGACACACATGCATATGGTACATAAGAGCATTTGTATTGCTTGGTAAAAATGATGCTAGAATATAAGGTTTTCCCACTTGAACATCAAAGACAAGATCATGTTGACAAATAACAGTGACGTGCCAATCTCAAAGGATCTTCAAGTGCATTCAGGACTCGGAAGTGGGTCTGATCTCATCGCCCGTTTCGGTTCACTGTTCCTCAGGGGACATATTTGGTGTTATCTTTGGCTTGCTATGACGCGCTATGATGCATTATTCAACGATGCGGCGTCTCTCGGTGTGTGTTTTGTGCTTTTGTAACAGCGTTTGAAGTGCCAATTACATTCATTTGTGTGTTTACCTCAGCATCTCGGAGAGTCCTGGAGCAGGAGCGACTTGCCGCTGAGGAATAAGCTGTCAGAGCAGGCTGCAATGAGGGTGAACTATAAAGGCTATTCTTAGCTGGGCAATTAAACAAGCCTCAGATGCACTTAAATTCAATTCCCTTAATTGTTCACGTTTCTCAGGTGGCCGAGCGAGGCGAGGAGGCGGGCGGGGTCCTTCCGGAAGATCACTTCGAGGAGGCAGCGCTGCGGGTTCTGCAAGCCCCCACCCTGGAAGGAATGCTGCAGCGCATGGAGGAGATACAGGTAAAGGTCGCCGTGGAAACGCCCTACTGCTTGCGGCGGAGAGGCTCGACGTCTTTACCGACTGTATTTCGGAGCAGAGGGACCATGAGCAAGTGAGGAGACGAATCGCCTCGATTGCCTACTCAGATGCTCTTCAATGGGAACAGCCAGCAGGTACTCATCATCTCGTCATGCACAAGCATTTTAAACGCTCTATTAACTGCGCTCAGGCAATTAGGGCGAGCTCAACTTGGGCCATGTGTCGGTCTACTCGACACCTAAACTCATCTTGGTTTGAGTGTTCTTCTGCATTCTCAAGATCGGTACACTCCCCCTCCTCTGGCATGATTGGAAAAGGTGGGCCAGAAACAATCAACAGAGTGATAAAATTCACATTTGTCGCACGCATGCACATGCGCACATTCACATGCAACTGTGTCATATGATTAATGCGATTGCTTTTCTCACCACTTATTCATAATAACCACCACTTGCATGACAGCAATAAACAGAATGACTCCAAATCTTCCACATAGTTGAAAAAAAAATAGCCCACGGCATAGATAGTCACACATTTAGTCATGACACTGAGCACATTGTGATTGGTCCTCCTCCCTTAAGAAATAGACATAACCTCTTGAAATAAACTACAGTCAAAAAAAACCTCCATGGCAAGATCGGTCACAAGCGCAAGTGGAATGAATGTGTCGTGTGAATAAGGCCATTGCTTCCCTCAGCAGTTATTGAGGATAACCGCCACTTTGCATACTAGAAATAAACAGAACAGTTTGGAAATAATTCATGGAGAATGGCCTAGTGTGAGGATGCCCTTAAGTTTCCCTCACATGTCCTCTAGGTGGAGAACGTGTTACGGTGGTAACCCAATCCAATTATTTCTTCACACTCACCTCCTCCGCCACCTTCGACCTCTTGCTGTTCTTCCCAGGCTCTCAGGTCAAGGTTCCAGGCTCGAGGCCAAGCTCTCCACAACCAATTAGAATGACCAAACGAATGCCAAGCCAGCCTGCGGCCGCTGATATTGTTCTGGGTGAACCCGTAGAAACAGGGTGGGTTTGTATGTCCTTTTATCCTTTTCTGTATTCTGCTGTCATTGGTCTCTTCTTTTTATCCATTTCAATGATACAGCCGTTTTAGCAACCAAGAAGATGTACATGCATGATGAGCACAGATGCTACAAGCGGTTACATTTGAGGACAAAAATGGGCTTTTTGTAGTGTAGATTGTAGCTTGAGGGACAAATGCGTGTGCAAATGACAACAGGAGGCCATTGGCTATTTTCCATAATTAGGCCTCGAGACTGGATGAAATGGTTTTTTTTTTCCTACAGCACTCTGCTTTGTTCCTGGTGAAGTGTCAAAGTAAGTGCTTTCCCAGGAGGAGGCCTCCCTCCTTCAGGGCTTGAAAGTACGCTTATTATACTCGCAAATCCTGCCCTGTTTTACGTGTGTGCTCGTAAAAAATTTCGTCTGGTCGCACAGGGTGACTGCATGTTTTGATGCTCCCACCAGCACATACAGTAAAGGTGGTCCACCTCTGCATCTGCCTATTAGATTGCACACACAGAAGGTGTAACGCCTGTCAAGTTAAATCCTTCTTGTATAAATCAAGTAAATAAATATCGAAGTCTAGGTGTGTCCTTTGCCAGCTAACTTAGCTAGCACTATGTGCTTTATAAATGACAGTCGGAATCGAACCCTGCACCTCTGCACTGTTAGGTCAACGCGCTAACCAGTCGACCGCCAAAGAACACGCATTGGCCTTACAGTACAGAGGTGCAGGGTTTGATTCTGGCTCCAGACTTCCTGTGTGGAGTTTGCATGTTCTCCCCGTGTTGCGTGGGTTTTCTCCGGGTACTCCGATTTCCTCCCATATTCCAAAAACATGCATGCCAGGTTAATGGGACACTCTAAATTGTCCCTGGGTATGAGTGTGAGCGCGGATGGTTGTACGTCTATGTGTGCCCTGTGATTGGCTGGCAATCAGTTCAGGGTGTACCCTGCCTACTGCCTGTAGACGGCTGGGATAGGCTCCAGCACACCCCGCGATCCTTATGAGGAGAAAGCGGATCTGAAAATGGATGGATGTTCTCTTTTTTTTTTTTTTTATATACCACTTAGCACTCCTAAGTGATATTACATTAGCATCATTCTCAAGTCTTACCAGAAGGACTGACTGAAACAGATGACACTTGTATTGACTGGAGAACAGGAGCAGAGGTGCTCTCAAGTCATGCAATGTGTACGAAGCAACTTGGTTCCTCCCAAGTGCAGTGCGTGCCCGGCTCCTTCCAAGGCAAATAAGTTGAACATGGGGGAGTCATTAGGGGTGAGATAAATGCAGAAAGTGTTTAGTTGTTGACTTTGACAGGCTGCTATGTAAGCCTTCGCCTGTCTATTTAGTGTTCACACATGACGACCTCGATTAGACATTTGGCATATCCAGTATCCATTCTTCAGGACACGTCAGAATGCTTTGTTCCTCAAGAGGAAGGAATCGGACTGTATTAGTCAAAGCCCCTGTATTCCTTCTCTCCGGTGTGTACAGTCGGTCCTCTTTCTTGAAAGGAGCGACCTAGAACAATGACTCCACATGGCCACTGATAGAATCATGAGAGATTTCATGGTGCAAGATAAGATTTATGTATCCATGGTGAAGAGCCGAGACGCAGACGCCGGTCAGGCCGCCACCCCGGCTGGCCCTAAGCATCTTCCATCATAACCAATAGAAAGATGAAAGACCCACTCAGTAATCTTCCAAACCTTTCATGTATTCTTTCTTTCTTTTATTTTAATCCCCTCGCCTCTCTTGTTTGAAGGGCTGCAGTTCCAGAAAATGTGCTCTCCACTCCCAACACAATTACTTCAGGACATCATTGATTGCCAAGCATTAAAGTGTTTGTCAATGTCAAAGACTGCTGAAATAATCACACCTATTTTTTTTCTTTTTTTACCTCAGCATTGATTTTTTTTTTCAACTCTTCCAAAGCTCAGCAGTCCATCTGTGAGCTATCCTATCTTGAAGCTATCTTTGTCTTAGTTCTGGCTCAGTCTTCCTTTATTGACACATCCTTGAATTGAATTGAGACTCTACTCATGAGTGTCTATCATGAAAAATATGATTCAAAACTTGTGGAGATTGTTTTTATATGCCTGTCAAGCACCAAAAGATGTCTTTCTAGCGTATTCCTGAGAGAAGAATTTGCATTGAGTACGCATCTACTCAGGGATGGCTCCAGGATATTTTTCTAGGTGGGCCCAATCCCTGGTGTTGCGCCATCCATGCATCAACTCTTAACCCCCCTCCCCTTTCTTAAATTCAAAGACAACCAGCAAAAAAAACCCTGTGAATATTGGGGGCGGAGAATTGATGTGATGAAGCAAATTTGAGGATGTTTTGGGCCACAAGTCAGTTCTTTAGGAGCACAAGTGGTTCTTGATAAAGGCGTGTGTGTCGGAACTGTCGCAACACTAAATATAGCTCAGAGAGCACAAGAAGCAGGCCGATCCGTCCAAGTAGGGAGGATTAGAAAACGCTCAGCTGTACCCAGCTGAGCCCTCTGCAAACCGTCGCTTTACAAATTCATTACCGTGACTTCAGACAACACCACCCATGAGTAAATTGACCTAGCTCGCACTGTCTAAATCTGGGGGGAGGGGCATAGCCCTTGAGCAAAAAAGTTTGCCCACTTCCTGTGGAAAAATTCAGGGTGAAGAAAAGCCATCATCACACACAAGCATCTTCATGTTTCGTCTCACTAAAGAGTCGTCTCCGAGAGCAGCCTGATGGAGGAGGCATCCCAGGAAGACGGCCTTCCGATATTCCCCGGTCCAAAGGAGGGTGGTGCGGTGAGGACGGTCATCAGCGTGCCTGGCAGCATGCTGGGAAGCATTCGACACTACCGTGAAGACTTTGATTCATATCTACGGCGTGCGGCTAATGAGGGCGGCACTGGCGACGTCAACTTCTGGTCCATCGCAGACAGGTAACAAGACTCGCAAATGCTTTGTTATGCCTTTGTAGTAAGCTTCTGGTTTCAAACCTCAGAAATTGGCTCATGAGAGGTCATATGTAGTGAGCACATTTCGGCAGGCATCCATTTTTGCTCAACATGAATCGACTTTGATAAGAGATCAGCAATGAGGTCCACTGGTCCCTCGTCCAGGGTAATTGCTCCATGACTCATGCCAGATGATGACGCCTGTGCCTGGTGGTGTGGTCAGGTACCCTTGCAGGTTGTCTAGCATGCGGACCACTCTGATGTAAACCTGGGGTGGCCAACCAGTCAGAGACTAAGAGCCATTTTTTTTTTTACTGTGTTACTGCAAAGAGCCACATTATACACATGGGCACACATAAACATCACCCCTTCCTCTGCTCAGCCACATTTATTGTAAATGTCACACACCGACATGATAATGACAGGAATTGACTCCTACAGTACGAAGACCACAGGCCAATGAATATTGTGTGCACGGTCTCACACACACAAACGCTGTTCAACCAAGTCCACAAACAAAAATATAATTAGTGCAGGGACTTCTGGCATTCCTTCTCCTGAACAATCCTCTTCAAATCTGGCTTGAAGCAGCCGCTGTCTGGATGCGAGTTGCAGCGGTTCCTTAGTCCGAGGGTCAGCTTGCCACATAGGGCAGGGGCCGCCAATGTTTTTCGACCAGGTACCAGTCCGCTGGCTCCCGGTCGATCGTGATCGACGTATTGGGCACCCCTGCCTTAAAATCAGAGGTCATTTGCTGATTAGCTTAGCATTTAGCGCCGTTGTTTGCGCATGAGCGGTGACCTAATGGTCAGAATTCATCTGTCATCTGACTGGTTGCCCTGTATGTCAACCAAGTAACGGGATTTATGATAGACTGACATCGTAAATTCTGCTATACTTAGCGCCGTTGTTTGAATGGCAGCGCCACCACCGAGGCATTTTCACCGCTTGTCATGTGAAAGCCCGAGAGCCCCATTGAACCAGCCAAACAGCCGCGGGTTGGCCACCCCTAATGTAAACGGTTTCGAATGGTCTGACGTGACACTTGGGTGCCCCCCACCTCCCTTAAACGTGCCTGGAGTTGAGTGGCATTCATCATCCGATTTCTCAGGACATTGTTCACGATGTAGCGATCATCAGCTTGGGATGTGACCAAAGGACGTCCACTTCGACATCTTTCTGTGACTCTTCCCGTTTCTCAGTATCTCTGTTGTAATGTGCTGATGATACTCTGTGACAGTCTAAGCACAGTGGCCACTTCTGTCTGAGAACGACCTGTTTGCTGTTTTTGCTGTTAAGCTCCTCGTTACGGAACAGCATGTTGTGCAAAAAGTACTGAGACATTTAACAGTTGGACATGTGCATTTAAAAGCTGAGAGAAGGTCACATTAAGTTCACCTGTTCCGGCTTGAATGCATTTTAGGCTCGTCCTGAAATTTCACCCGAAAGCCGAAACTGAATGCCAAACCTTTTGGGAGTAATGTATCATGCTTAATATTTGTCTGGTTTGTGTGTTATTTTTTCCTTCTTTATCGTCACTGCCCACCATTAATGCTTGTGGAGTTACTCACATGGTGTTTGGAAATAGCCAGTCCCAAAAATGGGATGTTGACATGAAATGGGGATTTGCACACTTGCCCTGCAGTATAAATCCAACCTGTGACACATATTTGCATATTTTCTTTCAGACCCTCCTTCTCTGTGCTTAGCGAAAACCCTGTGTGTGGTTATCCCGGTTAGACTTGTACTAAACTGCACTGCCGAATGTGTATGTTGATGACATGGCATTGTCAGTCCCAAAGCGGTTGAAGCAGATTTTTATAGTTCACTCTCGCGCTCTTTCACCCACTCTTGCATTTACATGTCCTCAAAGATTCCTCATATGGTTTTATAGTCAATTTGCGTTGGAGCGCAAACAGACCAATGAATCCATTTTATGTGTCCCCCCGCTAATGTTTGGAAAGACACATCTGTGCCCTGCGTTACGCTTAATTTGCAGAAACACTTCAACACTGTCAGTACGTCACATCTGCCTGCGGCTCAACCGCACAAAACACTTGTTTACTTGCTTATTTCTTTGACTTTATGAATATTCATATTCAAAAGCACTCACCTCGGCGCGGTGCTCAGGCAAACAAGAATCTGGAAGCTCATTTTAGGCGTGCTATTTTACATACATGTGCTTGCGGGCATATCAATTTTCGATTCGTCTTACATAAATATGATGAAACCAAAATAAAACAATAATTGTAAAGCTTTCAATCATTAATGCAGGGCTGTAAAACTCATCTGAAAAGGACATCAAATCTTTTACGGAGAGAACTCCGTATTAAAAACTAAAATTAAAAACTGAGATAATGTGGTTGCCCAAGTGTGCACATCCTCTTATTAGGGGGTATGTGGCAGTGATCAAAATTCATCAGTCGCATTCAAATTCATGTGAAATATGAGTCAGCACACACCCGCCATCATTTAAATTGTCCCTGATTAACCCCAAAGAAAGTTCGGCTGATGAGTTAGATATTTCCTGGCATTTTTTCATCACACCTTAGAGCACAAGCCAAGGTCTGCAGCGATTCCACAGCATCAGAGAGACCTCCTTGCTCAAGGATATCAGTCACGGGAAAGGGACAATAGAATTTCCAAGGAATTAAATTTACCATACTACAGCAGTAACATTATCAAGACCTGGATGTCACTCCAAAATTTACAAAAAGACAAAAAACTGGTCAAGGCAGTTGCCAAGAGGTGCATGTATCTCTATGTCATCGTCTCCTTTGTCGTGCTGCAGCCTGGCAGACGAGTTGTTGTGGGACGCGGCCGGTGACGTGGCGGCTGAATTCCAGGACGTGATGGAGGAGTGCGCCGAGGCCGTTTTCACCGCCGAGTTCCTGCAACTGATCCACTCGCCTCGTGTCGCTTCCTCTTCCTCCTCCTTGGTCAACCAATAGGTGCTCGCAGCTCATGGGATTGTCTTTTTAATTTATTTTGTACAGGAGGGAATCGAATTAATTGGGAGTATGCGTGTATGTGTTATTTTCTTTTTAAATAAACTAAAGCTCCAACAAGGAAGATTGCCGCACTGCCTTTGATCTGATGGCTGCTTCTCTTCCTACACCATCGGTTATGTGAGATTGTATTCCACCGGGAAAATTAGTTTAGATAAGCTTGGAGAGACCATTACTACATTATGGTGGAGGGATTATAAGATTACTGGATCTCCCGCGCGGATTACTCACACATTCTATTTCCGTCCGGGAATAATGGTAGTGTGTGATTGCGTGTCAAATGACTTTTGCCACTTTCTCCACCGGTGTCAGGGATGGACAGCTTAATTGATGAAGGGGGCCACAATTTTTCATCAGCGCTACTGGGGGTCACATAGGACCACGTACTTCCAAACCAGATATATGACAAAAATGCTATTTTACATATGAACAAAATACATGCATTTGTGTCTACTTTTTATTAAAACAATGTACATCAGAGTATCTTGACATATTTCATTTTTCATAATACAGGTACATTTCTCAAAGCATTTATAAAGATGTAGCTTTCAATACAGTAACAAAAAAACAACTCATTCTAAGTATTATTATTATTATTATTCAAGTGCTATGTATGTCTTGCAAGTAATTTCCAAATCCACAAAAAAATGATTCGGCCCACTCACATAGTAGACTGGCTGTATAAGACCCAGTGGAAGCACAGCTAAACCACACCTGTCATCTAGTGGTGAATTGTGATATTACAACTTCAAACTATAAAGTTGAACCTTGCTATTCGCAGAGGATCAGGACAGAGCTGGTTTGCGAATAGCAAAAATCTGTATACAGTTCCCTCCAAAGTTATTGGAATAACAAGGTCAGTTCATTTCTTTTTGTTGGAAACTGAAAACATTTGGTGTTTCAGATTAAAGGATGAATATGAAACAAAAGTTCCGAATTTCAGCTTTTATTTCTTTGTATTTACATCTAGGTCAACACCTCAGGACAGCGCATCTTTATGAAGCCGCACAATTTTCAAGCAAGCAATCAAATGGAACAGACATTATTACATTACAGTGAATAGCATTTAATATTTATCCAATAACTGCATCGAGCCTGTGATTAATTGACTTCACCAGACTGTTGCATTCTTCATTTGAAATGCTTTTCCAGGCCTGTACTGCAGCCTCTTTCAGTTTTTGTTTGTTTCTGGCGGATTCTCCCTTCAGTGTCCTCTTCTATTGTAATTGCAATATGTTCTATTGCAGAGGTGTCAAACTCATTTTTGTCATGGGCCACATAGTAGTGACCTTTTCCCTTGGAGGGCCGTTATGGCTGTGAAAACATATAAAGTAGTCAAGAATAATGGCTCATTCAACAATTGTTTAACTCATTCAGTACCAGCCAATTCTAGACCAAGTCTGAAAAGATGTTTAAAAAAGTCTTTGGGAGTGAATGAATTAAGTTAGTGTAATGAAGGGTTTGTAAGAAAATGCTTACAAAATCTCAAATGAAAAATTACATATGAGAAGTTGAATTATTTTGTACAGATTTTAGCAATCATTGTAGAAGTTGACATGTTTGATTTGCTTTCGTGGGCCACAAAAAAATGATTTGGCGGGCCAGATCTGGCCCCCGGGCCTTGAGTTTGACACCTGTATTCTATTGGGTTAAAGGGTCTGTATCATGCAAAATCAAGTTTGTGGAACTTTTAGCTGTTTTAAAATGCTAAATCATCATTAATTACAGCCCCAAAGTGGTTTTCTTCCTCCACTGACCAATTCCTGCCCATTCCTGCTCTCTAAGCATCAGCACCACCCAATTCAAGAAAATGATTGGGCCCTCAATGTTCCATTAATTAGATTGAGGAACCATTCCCATACCACTCCTGCAGACGAAACACACGGCCACTTTCCCTGGCTGGAGCTCCGCTGCTCTGAAATTTTTCGCATGCATGCCCAATGAAGGCGCGCTCCGAGTGGTCTCCCCTCCCCGGCTAGAGCGCCGCTCTTTCAAAATTTTGCTAAGTAAACACACGCCCACTTTCTCCGAGCAGACAGCAAGACAAGTGTATTCGGGAAAGAGCTGTTTGTCTGTGATCGGCATTTCTCAGAGGACTGCCCGGTGAACCTTGGCCCGTACAAAAGTGGATTGGCTAAGTGATTCAACCTTAAAATGGGTGCAATGTTTGTTTTGTTGTATAAAAATAAACTTAGTGTTTACACACATTACCATGTGCGTGTGAATAGTACATTAATGCTTTATAAAGATTGCCACTGCACTCTGGATCGAGAACAGGCTCAAACAATATGTTCTTTTATGGTTAATTCTATTTCCTGTTTCATTGGTGATGTGTTCGCAGCCATCAAATGTCATGAAAGGAAATTCAAATTCTTTGCATTCTCAGATCATCCCTCCATCTGTCTCGCAATGAATGGTTCAAATTTGCGAGCAATTGGAGAAATGGTCTCAGTGAAGTTCATTAAAGTACCAAGTGTATTTTCCCCCGACTGAACGGGTTCAATACACTGCATTTCCTCAAAAAAGAAAATTGTGTGTGTGTGTGTGTGTGTGTGTGTGTGTATAAAGCTGCAGGATCAAGCGTCCATGCCTGAAATTGAAAAAAAATGGTGTGTAAACATATCTGTCAATCCATCTATCTATAAATGTAGTAACCATTGTGTTGTAAAAGGCAAAAGCCTTAAATATTATGCAGTGCAAGTCAAGCGTAGATGCCTGCAAACCCTTTTAAAAAGTTCTGTGTGCTTTTAATGTTTGAATAAATTATTTGCTAATGAATACTTCATGTCTCTCTCCGCATTGAAGAAAAGCGGTGGCGGTCTATTAGAACGCCGAGTATGTGGAGACAATACATCTCAGATAGATTTAATTCAATTAGCCGTCTTTGGCACTCGGGTCCATGAACAGACTTTTTCACCGATACAATACGTATCAATATAAGAACTAATAATTTGACACAAAGTGAAAACTCGCTTTTTTTGAAGAATACAATTCGAGCCATCCATCCATTTTCTGATCCGCTGCATCCTCACAAGGGTCGCGGGGCATGCTGGAGCCCATCCCAGCTGTCTTCGGGCAATAGGCGGGGAACACCCTGAACCAGTTGGCAGCCAATCGCAAGGCACACATAGACGAACAACCACCCGCGTTTACACTCACACCTAGGGAAAATTTTGACTGTTCTATCAGCCTGCTATGCATGTTTTTGGAATACGGGAGGAAACCGGAGCACCCGGAGAAAACCCACGCAAGCCTGAGGAGAACATGCAAACTTCACACAGGGAGGCCGCAGCTGGAATTGAACCCGGTACCTCTGCACTGTGAGGTCGACCCTCTAACCACTGGACCACCGGGCCGCCACAATTCGAGACAACAAAGACAATTTAAGATATGATATTTTGAGACATATTTATTGACATTTTCTGTCAATAAACCTACACTAATTGAAGGTAATTCATCCGTCCATCCATCCATCCATTCTCTACCACTTATTGAGGGTTGGGTCGGGGGGCAACAGCTTTCGCAGGGAAGCCGAGATAAATACACACACCGACAGAGAGAGAGAGAGAGATTACCTGTAATTAGTGTAATTCAGAGTAGTCTATTTTCTAGTGTATGTGGGTCAAATTTGGACAAATCATCTCTGAATGAGACATGAAAGTGGCCATAATTACTTGAAAGTAGTTTTATGTGATTTCCCAGCTCGAGGTTGTAAATAAGTTTGGTTGTAATGGAGTGTTTCTTTTTTCACACATTTTTTTTCCCCGGCTTATACATCCTGGTGTGCTGATGAGGTGAGACGGGTCATAAAAAAAGGTGACATAGGTTCACTTTGAGGTGTACCGGTGGTGGTATTGAGGGTTTGGACTCTTATTTTACAGCCCATGTGGGTCAAAAGCGGCAGCAGCCATAAAGCGTCGTGTCAGATTAGTGCGGATCACTGCTGGATTTCAGGCCAGTCATCTGCTCCATTACTATAACC
>CAAKHF010023437.1:0-15348 GCA_901007745.1 Hippocampus kuda | reverse complement strand
CATGTCCTTGTTTATGATGATACGAATGCAGCGTGTTATACCGGAGACAAATTCCTTGTGTGTTCTACATACTTGGCCAATAAAGATGATTCTGATTCTGATTCTGATTCTGATTCTGATAATCCATCAGAAACATTCGGGGGGCCTCTGACCTTGGAAGAAATATAGAGACAGCAGCTATAGGAGGGTTTGGATGGAATTCTCCAGTTTTATCACACAACAATACAAAAACTAAAAAACATGATAAGTGACTTTTATTTGAACATCCATTCACACATTTTCCGATCCGCTTATCCTCAAAAGGGTCACCGGGGGTGCTGGAGCCTATCCCAGCTGTCTTTGGGCACTAGGCGGTGGACGCCCTGAACCGGTTGCCAGCCAATCGGAGGACACACACAGACGAACAACCATCCACACTCACACTCACACATAAGGACAATTTATAGTGTTCAATCAGCCTGCCATGCATGCTTTTGGAATGTGGGAGGAAACCGGAGTACCTGGAGAAAACCCACGCACGCCCAGGGAGAACATGCAAAATTCCACACAGGGAGGCCGGAGCTGGAATTGAACCCGGTAGCTCTGCACTGTGAGGTCAATGCACTAACCATTGGACCACCGGGCCGCTCTTGTATTTAAACAGTATAGTAAAAATGAGTCTTTTAGAGGTGGGTTGCAGCTTTGATTTCGCGTATGAGGTCGCTGTGAAACTGTACTTCTCACAAGCACGTGCACTTCCCAAATGTCAAACAATACTTTGTTTTGCATTCTAACTGTGTTTCATAAATCACTCATCATACTTCATTCATCATAATTCACAAGAGTGTGGCCTGAAAAGATTGTATTCATTTCATCTGTCATTCACAGCCCCTTGAATGCAGCACTCAGCTCTTATCTTTTATGGCATCCCTCAGATCAATCAACTTGCGAATGAAAGCGCACAGAACCCCAGAAGAATTTGTTTTTTCCTCATAGGGATGAACATTTCTATTTTTCTTGTGAATTGGGCTCCCTCGCCCATGGCGTATCATTCTGGAAGTGACATCTTCCTCATAAATTACACACAGGCAGAGTGATTGGATGGTTGTAGGCAGACTTGTGTTTGTTGGAAGCACAGTGGCCATATCAATGAGCACCCGTGTTTATTTTGACTTCATTTCCGTCACTCACTGCCCATTTTCTTCATCATGTTTTAGACTGGGACACGGTGTGGTAGAGTTTCTGGCAAGGAAAGGGAAAGCAAAGTTTCATTACCTGCCAACGACAGGTGCAGCGAGGGCTCCTTCAGATTGCGAACAAAAAAGGCAACTGCCGTATTGTTTTGTTTGTATTTTCACTTTTGGAGGCATCACTTCATCACCACCAGCACTTCATCTATGCATGAGGCGAAGGCACGAAACACATTGCCTAACACAAATAGCACCCACCCACACACCAAGAAGTTAGAAGCCAAACATTTGAGTATGTGCCAGGTATCAGACCGCTGATCACAATGTTTGCTCTCACCAGTACTGCTGTACTTACCTTTTGGCTTTTGACATGATGGTGCCCAGTGTGGGGGTGCTATTATGTAAATCGAATTCTGTACATATTCTGAATGGGAAGCTCACAGACACATTTTAAGAAATAGGCAGATCAGGTCACCAAAGATTTACTTGTTGCTGTTGAATTTCACTTGCCTTTTGGCAAAAGTTACACACGGCATGCAAACTAGTTTGCGCAGCGGCATAACAATACAACATTCATCACGTGGCACACCCAGTTACTCTTGTTTTTCATTTAATAGTTACATTTTTTAAAATTATTGATTATATTTATGGCCTGAAGGTATTTTTCATCTCAATATTTTCTGTAATTGTGACTTTCCGACTGCATTCACTTATTTTGGCGATGGACGATGATGCATTCGAACTTACAAATTTAAGTTACATAATTTCCATAGGAATGGAACGGTGTCTCTTTACTGTGAATGATGAATACCATTATTTCAAAGTGGTAGTTTTCCATGTACTCCTGGACTAACATTTGTCCAGGAGTACATGGAGTACATGAGTGTGTCTCTCATGAAATGTGTTCCTCACAATTGCAGGAGCCAAGCAAGGTATGGGCATCAACTAAGCCAGCCTGGTTTATTCCACAAGTTTGTGGAGCTGAAAACGCTCGGATGGAGTCAATCAGGTTTATTTTTCCTAAAAAGAACCAGAGCTCCGTCCAGTGGGCAATTGAGCCCCAAATCCCAGTTTAGCGAGTCCATCAGTGTCTATGTTGCCTTGGGGATGTTGGCTGGCAGCCTAGATGAGTTCTCCCTTGCACCTCCTCCTTCTCATGATGTGTCGCTGGGGTGTGATGAATTAGGGGCTGCTCTCAAACCTCTCTTTTGATATCTCTCTATGTTGATTTTCATGACAATACAAAAGCCTGGATGTGTAACAGGGGGAACCATTACAAAACATCTTAGCCCCATACACCAATTGTCCAAAGTATCTAATTGCCACTCCCCCCTCAACAACTCAAATTTCTTTAATTTCATACAACTGAAATTTAACTACGAATTGGGTTGGATCCTTTTTACTTCCAAGGTTTCTTTTGGGAAAATTATTGCAAAAAGGTGAGAGACCAGTGCCCTGCATATTTGTTGACTGATTAGGCATTATGTCAAGGTTAAGCACTATATTATATTACAACTACTCCTCCACCCCCTTCCTGCCACCAACAAAGGTGTCAATACACAAGTACATGCTTTGCCACGGAAATTTTACCAGAAGGTTTGTTTGGGCCCATACATTTCTTTAAGTTTTGAAAATAAACTCATAAATTTCACAAACAAATGTTGGTTTTCTCTGAGCAACGGTGCATTACCTTTGCTGGAATTTGCAGGAACATAATGCAGTCACATCTCAACTTTGCCTAAGCCGTTTCCAAGTCAAGCCTCAGAGCTTAAGCACAGGCACATGTGCACACATTCACACATACACGCACAGATGCACGATGACACAATGATGAGTATTTGTTACTGTCCTTTCGGTATCTAACTCAAAGATACTAGTGTTGAACCATTTTCCAGGTATGAATTGGATTAGATACAACTTTATTGTCAAATGTGCTACAGCACAGATGAAATTTCTTCCCTCTCAAGGCAACATAAAACAAGGATTCTGGATTGGTGGATGCACTTTTTTGAGTGTTACAACTGGGTCAGTTTTCTTTTGCAGTTATTTATCTCCCCGTGATCTTTGGCCAACTGCGCTGAGCTCTAAAGAATAAATTCATACAGACTGTGATTACACATTCAAAAGGTCACCAGGGTGTCAATTGCCTGTGTTTTTTGTTATTGTAAAGTGTCCTTGGGTGTCTTGAAAGGTGCTTATAAATAAAATGTATTATTATTATTATAATCATGCACCCAATTTAAGAAGTACAGTTTCATAAGGTCTTGAATTGCTCTTTCTTGTACGTGACTGGGTTCATGTGGAAGTTAAGACATTCATGTCAACCCAGAAAACATTTTCTGACCCATCAAGGGCATTTGGGAAATTGTTTGCCGAGAGTCAAGTCTTTCAGGATTAGGCTTTTATCTTCTTGCCTTAGAACTGACAGATTCTGTCATATGCCCATATAGTTTTAGTGATGACTTCCTGCGTTGTCAAAAGAAAGACAAGATTGTTTGTTCACTTCTTCAAACCCTCAAGCTGATCATTCCCCGAGGTTTCATCAACTTTGGATACATTTCTAATGACTTTCAAGTTAAGCAGAATTTAGAAATGAATGCACTGAATTTCACACACCAACAGATGGCATTTGGGATCAGTACCAGGCTTTAAAGGACACCCAAGGCTATTTCAAAGCACTACTGTCTGGAGCGCAACTTCAAACTGAAACCACCAAGGATCTTCTATAACCTACTTTGATTTGCAAAGCGTAAACTATATGTCAAGTAGAACATTAAAACGCCTTGTAATACTAATAATGGTTATAAATAAGAGAAGAGAAACTTTATTTTCTCAGCTGAAAACAAGATTAAACTATATAATGTTGCATGTCTTCATTCAATTTATGAAATTTGGGCATTGCAATTATGATAAAATAAAACTGTAGGGTATCAACCTTGAAGTCGAAAGGTCTTTGTTTGAATTTTGGCTCCGAACTGTGTGTCTGGTTGTCTTGTTGGCATATTCTCCCCATGTTTGGGAGTGTTTCAAACATGCATTAAAGCTTAATCGCAACCTCGAAATTGCAGCCCAGGAGAGCGAGTGAATGTGAATGGTTGTTTGTTTCTCTATTTGCTTCTTGATTGACTGTTTATGTCTGTGACCCTGAACACAAAAAGTGGGAGTAAATTGTTGGATGAAGTAAACACACCCGTCAGTGTGCTCTTAAGCAAGTAAAATGCATGCTCTGTAGGGTTTAAGGCTGGAGATTGGACTCATCAGTCTAAAACAGTCTTGGCTGTCACCAACATGGCGCCCACGGTTACCGGGGAGCAGAGGTGGGAGTAAATCACCTCTTTGCAAGTCACAAGTTCATTAAGTCTCAAGTCGTAACCTTCAAGTCTGAAGCAAGTCCTAAGTCAGTGTGTAAAACAATCAAGTCATAAAATCTTGCTCAGTCAAAATACATGTTGGATTATGTCATATCTCTGAAAAAAAAAAGAACATTTACATTTCTAAAAATGAAAAACAACATAAAATGGATGTCTACATTTAAATTATTTAGAAGAATGCAGCAGAAGGGTGGTTGACTGATTAGCACCCCGGCCTCACAGTGCAGATGTGCAGGGTTTGATTCCGGCTCCGGCCTTCGTGTGTGGAGTTTGCATGTTTTCCCTGTGCCTGTGTGGGTTTTCTCCGGGTACTCCTGCTTGCTCCCATATTCCAGAAACTTGCATGGAACGAAGTGTGATTGGGAGTGTGAATGGTTGTCTATGTGTGCCCTGCGATTGGCTGGCAACGAGTCCAGGGTATATCCCCTCGTCTACTGCCCGAAGACAGCTGGGATAGGCTCCAGCACCCCCCCGAGGCCCTTGTGTGGATAAGCAGATCGCAAAATGGATGGATGGATGATCATTTCCATTATTGTGTTACTTTTACCTTTAGTTTGAGCTTTTTCAGGCCTTACTACCGAATTAGTTAATGCCAGTATAACTTGAAGGAAAAGGATGCTGGCTGAAAATAAAAATACTTTAACAGGGAGAGGTAGGGTTGCTGACAGTCTAGCCCACAGTCCCTCTGGAGAATTTTCTCTCTTGTTTGTGTCCTTGGGTGTTAATTCTTCTTTGAAGCATTAGCGGATCAAATGCCAAGGTGAAGTGTAGGATGTTCGAGTACTATGAGCTATGTGGATGTGTGACTGTAATGCTCCAGCACCTGACAAATGACGGGTTGATTGCTTTCCTCTGGCTATAAACACCTTTCGTTTTGTCTGGGTTTAGTGTCATCAATACGCCTCAGCACCCCATTGACAAGTCACAAGGGACATTTCGTTTCATGACCTTTTGGATCGGCATCATCTATCGCTCTGACAGGCAGCCTTCACCTCTCCTTATCTTCCCTTACAGGAGATTTGACATGTCGGCTGTTGATGAAAATGGTTACCGGTAATCTTATTCAGGGGAACTTTCACTGTTGTAAAATGGTACAGATATCACAGGAATTGTAGATACGGGTCCAAAAAAAGCATTGTATTTTTCTTCTTTAAATTATTAAACTAAGCTGCCTTGATGGTTGGACTGCACTCTCTGATGCAAAGTTTTTTTTTTTAATGTACTGTATTCTGATTTTTTTCTTAGAAAATCTGACCAAATTCTGAACTGGCTGTACAAGTGCAAGCCCATTTACCATTTTACCACTTTAAAATGGCTGACATCAGAAAGATTTTTTTCTTTTGGAAAGCGATTCGACACATGAAAGGGGAAGAGGCTTAGCACCATATGGGGAACAGCTAAAGCTAATTCTGCTTCATTGAAATGAGAGGGGCATGTAAAAAGCAAACACATACAGTCGGAAAAGCTGACAGCTGAACTAGAAAGAAAAGGGGCTCAGGAGTCAGAAAAAAAAAGAAAACGATCCGACATTCACAAGTCACTGAAGGCCGCTGCCACTCTGCGGTTCCGCAAAGGTGAGCTCTGCCAGAAAGCAACAAAATGACAATGAAATGTGAGAACTTCCATCCATCTATCCATTTCCTAACCTGCTTATCCTCACAAGAGTCGCAGGCGTGTTGGGGCCAATCCCAACTGACTTTGGGCAGTCGGTGGCGTACACTCTGAACTGGTTGCAGCCAATCGCATTATAAATAACCATTCATGCTCACAATCACACCTCTGGACAATTTAGAGTGATCAATGAACCTACCATGCATGTTTCTGGAATGTAAGAGGATGCTGGAGTACCCAATGCAGGCACAGGGACACTATGCAAACTCCCTCGGAACTGAAAACCTGGACTCACACCCACACACCCATTTTTAATATGCTTATTTTTATATTTTATATTTATTTATATACTTTTTTTCTTCGACTATCTCCCTTTCATAATTTTGCTGCTGTAAATTGGGAATTTCTCCATTATGAGACAAATAAAGGTTTTCTTATCTTATTTTCAGAACTGCCAATTTGAAAGATTGTCATGTTTTTGAATAAAGGGGTGGAAATCTAAATGTGTTTTTTAAATCTGATTTATTGATTACGGTTGAACGGGCTTCCAAATTAACTGGCTCCCGATACCAGCAGTGGCTGTTAGGGCAATGTCAGTGCAGTATATTTGTTTCCATAATATTCTTTGTAAAAGCAATAATTAGATCAGGGTTGGGAAACTGATGGACCGGAACACAATTTTCTAGGAGTGCTACTGGGGGGCCACATAGGACCGCCCACTTCCGAACCAGATATATGACAAAAATGCAATTTAAAAAGTGCTTTTCATATATTTTGTTTTTCAGAGTAAATTTATCAATGCATGTATAAAATATCAATGATTCAACATCAAAGGGTTTGAAGCAAAGAACAAAATCACATATTACATTTCTTGCGGGAAGAAGTTGGAAGAAGTGGTGACCAGGATGTGTAGGGTGTGAGAGAATTTTGCCAGCCCTCGTTTTCATTTCTTGCATCATGCAAGTCCTTGAAAGTGGGTAGGTGGGGTATTGATGACCTTCTTGGCAGTCCTAACTGCTCGTTGCAGTCAGATTTTTTTTTTACCCTTCTTTATTAAACGTCCTACATTATGAACCATAAGATAACAGTATTTGTGTTGTCAGTAGGCTGAGTAAAAAAAGAACATCATGAAGGTCACATTTCATGTTCAAACTGGTTGAATTGCCTGTGACATTTATACCGTATGTTGTCTTAATGTGTTAAAGAACAGGCATGTGAAAATATACAGAGATGGTTTGAAAGCAAGCTGCGGCTTTGGCAAGTCTCTTGTAAAGATTACACAAGTGTCCCTGAGGACCTCTCATTAAAAGGCAGAGCATTGCTTCTAACGCTGATAGGCGTGAACTAGTTCAAAGAATAATGCTCATAAAGTCAATCACAATCTGTTCTGTTACACTGGTAGACTTTCACTTTGTTGTCAAGTAAAAAAGTTTTTTTTCCATTGATTTCACTGCTATTGTGTTTTAATTAATTCATGCTACCTTCTAATAGTTTCCATCATCATAAACCCTTTATTAACTAGATAGGCAATTCTCACCTGTCATACAAGTGAGTAAAAGAAGGGGGGATCTTGAATACAGTTTGAGGGTGTTTTTTTTTTTTTTTTTTGTGGAATATAGACTTAGAGCCAAGGACAGATTGATTAATTCATTCAAAGCATTTCAAGTTGAGGAGGGTGAGGAATACAGATGATGGATAAGGTAAGGATAAAGGAGGAAGACATGAGGAAGTCATGAGGGGGTACAAAGGGCCTTGGAGCGAGTGCCTGCTATGTTCAAGTCGGTGGTTGGAATAATTTGGAAATAAAATGCAGGAGATGGAATTAATACAAAACTCATATCAGAATCAGAATCAGAACTCATATCATATGATACAGAAATGAGGTTGGTGGACAGCAATGGAGATGTGGATGGCAATTAGGCAGGTGTGCAGTTGGGAAGGAAGTGCAAGAGAGGCCTTCAGTCTCATCCTACCCAGACATAAAACGCTGCAAGGAGGATACATGAGAACATCAGAACACGGCACAAGTGGAACACGGTGAGTGAGAGGAGGGATGCTTTGGGAAGGCAACTGGCTTCATGGATGAAACTTTTTAACATTCTGGGCTCTTATATTGTGTCAGTCTAAGTTATAAACATTGTACAGTAACACTTTACAAACAACAAAGGATGTAGTCATTCGTTTTTAACTTACGATTGAGTTTTGAGTAAAATAAGATCAGGGGCTCTTAACCTTTAGTGACCTCGGAACCCCAATTATCCTGTAGACAGTGGTCTCCTGGCCCGTTCAAATATTTACAATGTATTTGTTTAGCTGCTGTAACTCTAGTTTGATTGGTATCCCATAACTAAATGAAATCCATTTATGGTTTAACAACCCAAAATGTTGTCAATTTTACATTGTGTTGGTAACAGTGAAATTTATTATAATAGTGTTTATAATCCTGCACATATGGGTAGGCATGACGGCGAACAGGTTAGCAATTCATGGAACAAAGCAAGCAGCTACAGAACAAATGTAATATCGCAAGAAAAAAAAACCTCGTTAACTCAAATTAGAGCAACAACAGCAAAAAGGGGGCATTAGAATAATTGATGAGAAAAAATAAAAATTCCATAAATAACATAGCTTTTGAAATCTTCAGTTTTGCAAAAAAGTCTATTTCTGCATTTGTAGCCCATTGTCTTTTCATGTAAAAAAAAAAAAATCCTACTCGCATTGGTATCCTTGTTTCTAAATACTGCCAATGTTTCAAAGGCTTCAGTGGTTAGCCCAGAAAAGCCAAAGAAATGCACCCCTTCTCTGCCCTGCTCGTTCCAAGCTCTGTTAAAGCCTCATGTGTAATGTGGGTTGAGCATCTTGACTACCCCACTCTGTTCATTTATGCTGAAGTACAACCAGGAAATAGATGGCCAACTCGTGGCTTGAACAGAGTATGTCCAGCACTTTAGCTGCTTCTTTAGTCTGCAAAATTCTGATGAGATTTGCATCTATTGTGAGGCATGTCTTGCAATTGAAGAGCTGTCTTTTTCATAACATTTGTGGTTGTACAAATAGAGAAGAATTTCAAGGTTCCACTACATAGTTGTTGAAACACACAACACTATCCACTCTCATTCAGTATATTTGCACTGGCTTTTCTCATTGGTGAGCGCTTCATCCCCAACACTGCTGACTCAGTTAGTCCCGCTTCAAAATGGAACTGTCAAGAAAGTCGTTCAATCTTCTTTTCAAGAATACCTAAAGGGAGGAGGAAAAAAAAGAGCAACAAGGAAAACATGCCATACTTTGAGTGAGTCATGGGGCCTTTTGGGACAGCACAGCATCTTTACAGCTGAATAAATTATGAAGTGTCTTTCACCTGAGTTAGTGCTTTCAAAACGAATGACTGGAGTGTGCTTGTCTCAGTTCTCTATCAATCAAGCACACAGTCCCTCTTTCCAGGTTGCTGGGGGATATTTGTGTGCAGTGGGATAGGCGAAGACATTGCCAAGACGGAATAGTGATGATGCTGGACACCACCCTAACTCTTGCCTCGCTTGGCAAGAAGGAGAAAGGTTTGCCATGACACTATTCGAGTAGATGCAACCACGTTTACTATTCTGCTGTTCTTTTGGCTTTGGAACACATTTTAAAAGGAACCCCGACTGTCATGACATGTTGGGCTACATGATTTATTTGGTTGTTAGAAACATTAACTATAAAATACAATTTTTGAAAAAAATGTCCAATTCAGTACAGTCTGTAGAGACTTAATTTGCATATACACATTCTGGCAAGTGGCGTAACATGGTTGCACGCTCAAGGTTTCGCCCAGTGCTCAACAGGCCTGGCAGGCTGCAAGGGTTGGCAGGGTGCGCGCTCCTCGTTCGCCACCTTGCCAATGATAAATAAATAAATAAATAAATAAAAATGTCCGTATGCAAATTGCATAAAGCAATCCCACAGTCCTGCACACAGCGAGTGACGCACATGATTCGCTGCACCATAATCACAACATCGCTTGGCGGCATGCCAGCCAGCGTTAGCGAGATAGTACTTCTGTTGCAATCCTACAATTGATGAAATTGCACACAAAAACCCCCCCAACTACATTGACCCGAGTAAATATTCATTCGTACAGTGAAGAATATTCATGCTCTGAAAAAAAAAAACATCATAAAAAACGTTTGGTTCTTTTGTGATCAAAGATAAAGCTCCATTTTGAGGCTGTTATATAAATGGTTTTCAAATAAACATAACATATAGCAGATCTGACCAATCTATGTCAATTTCAGACTTAAAATAATGTGCAGATTTAAGTCCCACCCATTTCCAATTAAACCCCACCCAGATATGCAGATATGCTTAAGTCTCAAGATTTGATGAACTCTACCATGACATCACACACAAGGTTTGTTTTGAATTCAGTTTTTGAATTCAATTTTGGAATCGCAAGTACTGCTGTTACGATTGCTCAAATTATGTGAATGGCTTGAGAATCGAGTTTGAAATAACACTAAACTGGTTTTTAAATTCAAAAGTATTTATTTTTAATTGAGGTGATAAAACCAGAATATTTGGAAGTGAATTAACCATTCATCCATCCATCCATGTTTTCTGCTGCTACTCCTCATCAAGTCCTAGTCCTCAGTGAGCTGGAGCCTATCCAACTGGCTTTTGGTTGCAGGCTGCATCCACACTGCACCGGTCGCCAGACTGGTGGCGCGTATACAGACAGTTATTCACACTTACATTCACCAATGCACAATTTATCTTCCACTTAGGTAATTTGTATGTATTTGGTACGTGGAAGGACATTGTATGCATTTGGTATGTGGAAGGACACTGGGCGGTAATGTGTATGTATTTGGAATGTGGAAGGACACTGGGAATAGTGCCCATGATTGGAAATCGGCAAACAATATTTGTAATGCAGAAATGGCGACTCTGTTGCTGCCGTGATTCAAATTGAAATTGAACTCTAAGGTTGAGCAAGTGCGTTTCTCCGAGTAGACAAATAAGAGAATCAATTTGAGTCAAGAGCACCTGGCGCCACAATTGTTTGAGCGTATCAAAGGCTAACCTTCCTGCTCTCGCACAAACAAACAAACCATAAATCACCACTGATGCGGTGAGGCCACCACTGGCTTCATCACAAAGCTCCTAAGAGTCAATGCCTTTCAGGACGCCCTTTAACTTTGAATACAAGCCACAGTGTTCGATTCTATCCATCCATTTATTTTTTATTGTTTTGCAGATGTCCCTTGCTTTAAACAATTCGGGGTGGCACGGTGGACGAGTGGTTACCACACCCGCCTTAAAGTTCCGAGATTGGGGTTTGGCATTCCCTACAGGAAGGCCGCAGCCTTCCTGTGAGGAATATGCATATAGGTTTTCTTTAGGTTTTCTGTAGGTAGTCTACTCTGATTTCCGCCGACATTCCAACAACATGCATATAAATTTCACTGTCCTTAGGTTTGAATGTGAGTGCAAATTGCAGTGCAATGTGCCCTGTGATTGACTGGCAACCACTCTAGGGTGTATCGCAAACAAAAGTCAGTCAGCTGATAGACTTCATCACACCGATATCCTTGTAAGGATAAGGAGCATAGGAGGAGAATGGACAAAAAGAACTCTGGTCTTTTAAGGATAAAAGCAGACGTAGATGGACCACATCGAGTTGCTTTGATGGTCATTCATATTTTATACTACTGGGCACGATGAGATTTTCTTGGAAGTTTGTCCTTCCTTGACATATTTTTCTCCCACGAATGCAGGTGATAAATTGGGTTGTTTTAAGTGCTTGGTTGCTTTTTGGGTGCTAATAGCAATGGTGATGAATCACCAGAAGCAAAGTCAGATGTGGTGATTAACCCTTTCAGGGACAGCGGTTACTACAGTGGACAGCTTATCATGTGATCAGGTTACAGGGTGCATGAAAGGGTTAAATGTGGTTTTCTGGTCAGAGAAATCAAGACGTTGCCACTGCGGTGGCAATTCCAACAATCCACAAACTGATTGTTCAGTTTGCCTTGAAGTAAAACTGCTCAACTTTTCAAATTCAAAATGTTCAAACACATTTTTTGAATGGATGTCTTAAAAGTTTTTTTTTCTTCTCAAAAGGTGGTAAGGACAACACTTGTCAGTCACGCATGTTTGTTTTGCACACCCCTAATCGCACACACGCAACATCAAGGGCAGGGCATCATTGGCTTGCGTGTATTTGAGCTGACACGCCTGATTATTTGATAGATAAAAGAACACTCATTAGTATTCAGTGTGTGTCCCAAGTGAGTCTATCACTCTCAAGCAGGAGAGATATTTGCAAATGAGAGCAACCCGGAGGTCAAATCAATACTCTGTCCAAAATATTACAGTAAAGTAGTGTGGCAAAAGCATTTATATTCTTAATAACACTTTCCTCTTCAACAGTTCAATGAACGACAACAGTGTCAAGGCTCCCAGACACTGAAGGAAAGCAATTGCACTTGCTTCGAGTATTTCCATGACTATTCTGAGATGTGACATCTGTTCAGTTTTCATCGAGTGTTTAGAGACAAAAAAGAAGACACTGACATTTGGATTTCTCTTCTTATTTCTTCACTCATGTGCATATTTGCAAGGTTGGAAATTAAAGAAATCCTATAGTAGTTTAGCTTCTCATCTTTTGTGTTGCATTTTTTTGCATTTTTCTTCAGAGAAATTTAAATAAAATGGTTTTAACTTCAGTGTGTTTTTTTTCTTTTAACAGACAAATTGGTAAAAAAAAATTGACTTGTTTACGTTTTGCTTTTTTGCTGCAATATGGACAAGTGTGGCATAAATGTAAAGATGGCTTCGAAATACACTCGGTTTTCATCCAAGCATCTGAATTTCATCTAATTTGAAAACAATGAATGATATTGTGCATGGAGTGACTGGGATGAGTACAGAAAAGTTCAAAAAGTGAATTTGTTTGAATTCTCAAACATGTCTGTGAAACAACTAACTGCTATTCTAATTTAGAACACTATAGCTGCTAAATGGCACTCAATATTGACCAAGCTGCATCGATTAAAATACCAATCGTAGCAATAAAGTCTGTGAATCCTCATTGAGTATCCTGCCACTCTTGACTTGCCTCATGAAAATGACACATGACTATTGTTGATGTAAAACGGCCAATAAAGACAACAGAGGTCGATGTTGAGCCAGGCAGATTCTTTGTACGGATGATATTGAGAGCTTGCAACAGAATGGTCGAAATAAGAAAAAGTATTAAGGAAGACAGTCATCGCAGATGATGCAACACGTTCACAAACACTATGGGCCCCGTTTTGGTAGGTTGGCGCATGGGCACTTAGCATAAAAATTGGTGCATCATTTTAGTGCCAGAGCAAATCGAGTTTAACCGTGTTTCGAAATTGGACAGACCACGTTGCGCCTTGCTGGGCTTTCTGGCAGACCGAGGATGTTTTTCATCACAGGCCCCGAGGTAACAGAAAGTAGGCTATTTAGACCAGCTAAAAGCAAGTCGAAGCTGTTGCGCAGGTGGTATAACATGATTTTGGTAAATTTGACCAAGGCTCAGGTAGATCTTGGTAGAGAAGATGAGCTGCCCATGCTGGATGCTCAAATTAATTAAGAGGCGGCATTTATGAAAGGTAAAAGGTTCCTTTTTATACTTTTACTTTTAGCAGATGATTGGATAAGAGGGTTCCTTGCCTCGAGTCATCTGTCTGAGTTACCAACCGCTCAGCAATGATTGGTGGGTCATTTCAAAGACTCGTAGACGAGAAGTTGGAGGTGGCTTCCAATCTGAGACGAGCACCAGAACAGACAGATTTGTATACATACATTAGACCGTCACAGTGTATCAACGCATAGTCAAATTTTAAATATTTCTCAGCCAAGCTGGATGTTAAATCAGAAGCAAGTATCCGATGTGAAGGAATTAAAGATCAAAAGTGTATTTATAGATTCCAGACCAGGCAACATTTTGGATCAATTAACTGGCCTTTTTTCTTTTCATTTGATAGTTGATCCCACAAGAAGAAAGTCATCAGAGCTTTTGTGGGGGTGCTCTGACCTTGAGATGAGTCAATGTTTCTTTGAGCCTTCTCCACAGAGACTGGAAGGACTGAAGGAGACACATTCTCTACAAACTCAATGACCACATTGGATAGACAGTATCTGTACAATTACATCCAATACAAGAGAGAAAATGATCCCATTTCAACATTAATAATGTTGAGTTTTGATTGACTGTTTTAATCAGAAATCTAATGAAAGTTTGCAGTGGTTTAGAACTGTTGTATAATATAGTTTGTATGATATACTGTGGTGGCACAATGGTCGACTGGTTAGCACGTCCGCCTCACATCAGATTTGGCCTTCCTGTGTGGAGTTTGCGTGTTCTTCCAATGCCTCTGTGGGTTTTCTCTGAGTATTTCGGTTGCCTCCCACATTCCAAAAACAAGGTTAATGGACCACAGTAAATTGTCCCTCGGAGTGATTGTGAGTATGAATGGTTGCTTGTCCATGTGTGCCCTGCGATTGGCTGGCAACCGGTTCAGGGTGTACCCTGCCGACTGTCAAAGACAGCTGGGATAGATTTCAGCATGCCTGCGATCCTTGTGAGGATAAAGCAGTTCAGATAATGGATGAAGTAATGGATGGATGGTGTACTGTAGTGTGTGCATTCTTGACTTCAGCAACCAATAAGCACGACAAAACATATATTGTTCATTTGATGAGCTCCTGTATTGGATCTTATGACATGATAATACATGTAATGAGTACTTTTCTGTTTAATAACAAATACATCCTCTTTATTTTCCCCTTACTTACTGTATCCATGGTATAAACTTGTATTTGTCTATTTTCTGAGCCTATAATTTCCCCACGAGAATGAATAGCATTTTCGGAATTGAAATCTAATTTAGTGCATGTGCACCTATTGTTGTGTTGGGTAGTACTGGTCGTACAAATTGAGGTAGTACTGGAGGACCATCCATCCATTCTCCATACCACCTGTTCTCACTGGGCTGAGGGAGCCTAACCTAGTTGACTTTGGGCAAGAGTTGGGGTATTATTTTGACTTCAAAATGGCGCCACGTGAGTGGCTGCCTTTCCAGCAGCTCCTATATTTTGTTGTTCTACTTCTTCCTTTCATAACTTTGCTGCTCTGAAATGGGAATTTCTCCATTGCGAGACTAATAAAGGTTTTCTTATCT
>CAAKHF010023417.1:35136-46153 GCA_901007745.1 Hippocampus kuda | reverse complement strand
TTTGGAAAAAAAACGACCATGTATAGTAAGGTGTTTTTGGCCGAAAAAAACGACTATGTATATAGTAAGGCGTTTTTGGCGGGAAAAAAAACGACCATGTGTAGTAAGGTGTTTTTGGCCGAAAAAAATCGACCATGTATAGTAAGGCGTTTTGTGCCGAAAAAAACGACCATGTATAAGTAAGGCGTTTTTGGCCGAAAAAAAACGACCATGTATAGTAAGGCGTTTTTAGCTGAAAAAAACGACCATGTATAGTAAGGCGTTTTTGGCCGAAAAAAACGACCATGTATAGTAAGGCGTTTTTGGCCGAAAAAAACCGACCATGTATAGTCAGGCGTTTTGGGCCGACAAAAACGACCATGTATAGTAAGGCGTTTTGGGCCGACAAAAACGACCATGTATAGGAAGGCGTTTCTCGCCGAAATAAACGACCATGTATATATAGTAAGGCGTTTTGTGCCGAAATAAACGACCATGCATAGTAAGGCGTTTTGGTCGAAAAAAAAAACTACCATGTATAGTAAGCCGTTTTTGGCCGGAAAAAAAAAAAACGACAATCTATAGTAAGGCGTTTTGGGACGAAAAAAATCGACCATGTGTAGTAAGGCGTTTTTGGCCGAAAAAAACGACCATATATAGTAAGGCGTTTTGTGCCGAAAAAAACGACCATGTATATAGTAAGGCGTTTTTGGCCGAAAAAAATGACCATGTGTAGTAAGGCGTTTTTGGCTGAAAAAAACGACAATGTATAGTAAGGCATTTTGTGCCGAAAAAAACGACTATGTATATAGTAAGGCGTTTTTGGCGGAAAAAAAATCGACCATGTGTAGTAAGGCGTTTTTGGCCGAAAAAAACGACCATGTGTAGTAAGGCGTTTTTGGCCGAAAAAAATCGACCATATATAGTAAGGCGTTTTGTGCCGAAAAAAACGACTATGTATATAGTAAGGCGTTTTTGGCGGAAAAAAAACGACCATGTGTAGTAAGCCGTTTTTGGCCGAAAAAAACTGACCATGTATAGTAAGGCGTATTGGGCCGAAAAAAAAAAACAACCATGTATAGTAAGGTGTTTTGTGCCGAAAAAAACGACCATGTATAGTAAGGCGTTTTTAGCTGAAATAAACGACCATGTATAGCAAGGCGTATTGGGCCGAAAAAAACCGACCATGTATAGTAAGGCATTTTGGGCCGAAAAAAACGACCATGTATAGTAAGGCGTTTTTGGCCGAAAAAAACGACCATGTATAGTAAGGTGTTTTTGGCCGAAAAAAACGACTATGTATATAGTAAGGCGTTTTTGGCGGGAAAAAAAACGACCATGTGTAGTAAGGCGTTTTTGGCCGAAAAAAATGACCATGTATAGTAAGGTGTTTTTGGCCGAAAAAAATCGACCATGTATAGTCAGCCGTTTTGTGGCCGAAAAAAAAAAAAAACGACAATCTATAGTAAGGCGTTTTGGGACGAAAAAAACGACCATGTATAGTAAGACGTTTTTGGCCGAAAAAAATGACCGCGTCTATATAGTAAGGCGTTTTGTGCCAAAAAAACGACCATGTATAGCGTTGTTAGCGTAATAGCATATTTGCTAAAATCACAATTGTATGTGTCTTTTATAAAACTAGATGGAGCCTGGACTTGGAGAGACAATTGGAGGTTTGTCACGGAGTGTTCTGATCTTGGTGTCACGCAGTGGTTCCATCACTCCACTTCATTTTCTGTTGAGACATTGGGCATAAGCACACTTCAGAAAATGCTGATTAATTTGAAAATTATTTTAGCTCTGTGGTCACAAAAGCAATAAAAAATAACTACGGAGGCGTTGGTTGGATCTCGTTTCATTCCCTCAGTTTATATTTTAGAAACAACAACATATCAGGTGGCAGCCCCTGCACACTTCACTCTATAGAGTGTGAGAACTTTTGCCACCATTTTTAATGTCTCTTCTCCTCGACGTGGTCCCACTCAGCCTGCCGGCACTCCGAGGAGGACAAGATGGAGGAGCTTCACAGAAGAAGAAGCATGCTGGCTGCCTACTGCAAACTCATCCTACACGGCGTGCTGGAGATGAGTATGGCAGCGGACATTTTTACCTTCTATGTCAAGGTATATTGTCATTAAATCATCCATTAAAACTAAAAAGACAGATCGTAATGGTTCTTCCTTTCTTCTCGCTATGTTAGAGTGTTGTAACCTTGTGCTTCAGTATCAGAACGACTTAGGTGACATCATCAAGGAGACCATACACAGGAGCAGACTTATTGATAAGTTCGAGAGCACTTGTACGCTGGTGCTATCTTTACAGCAGGTAAGTGCACGTTCATAAACTTAACTATGAATGACTGAAGATGCATTTACTGTTTTCTCTTGTGTCCTGACTAGCCATTTGTGCGTCTGAAGCGTGAGCAGGAGGCTGGAGGATTGCCTCACGTCCAGCAGGGAGTTCAGACTTTCAGCAGCATCAAGGAGCTGGCCAAACGCTTCGCTCTCACTTTTGGTGATCTCGTCAAGTTTCGCCAGTGCCTCGTCCTCATCCACAGGTCGGCGATCGGACTTGCCTGTCTGCAATGTTACTTCTTGTGACTGAAGTGTGTGTGTTACTTTTTGCAGGAGTGGCATCGAATTTGCCTTCCGGGACTTTGAAAGTTCCACACCTACATTCCTGTCCTACTTGAGCATCCTGGCCGAGTTCTCTAGCAAGCTACTCAAACCGGACAAGAGGACAGTGTGAGTGTTCCCCTGCAATATTGTCAAAGTGCTGTACATAATAGACACAAGTAGCGTTTTGCCACCATCTTCTGGCAAGGAACTATGTTGTAGTAAGCTGAGGAGTTTCATTGATACAAGAGCAGCACTTTGCCACCATCTTATGCCCCTGAACTATATTTAGGTTAGTTGAAGAGTTTCATTAACATACAAGTAGCGCATTGCCGTCATCATTTGTCAAGAAACCGTTGGAGTCAGTGAAGGAGTTTCATTAAGCTATTAGTACAGTAGTGCTTTGCTGATATCATGTGTCAACAAACTGTTGTGGAGGGATTTCATTAAGGCAAAAGTAGTGCTCATCCACCATCTTGTGCCAAGAAACTGTTCAAGTAAATTAAGGTGTTTTATTTAGACAACAGTAGTGCTTTGATGCAGTCTTGTTCCAAGGAACTGTTGAGGACTTTCATGAAGACAAAAGTAGTGCTTTGCTGTCATCTTGTGCCAAGGAAACTGAAGTAAAGTCAGGAGTTTCATGAAGATAAAATGAGTGTCACAATCTGGTGCAAAGGAACTATGTTGAAGTAAGTTTCATTCAGACAAGAGTGGTACTTTGCTGCAGTCTTGTGCCATGAAACTAGGGTGACTTAAGTTGAGGATTTTCATGAAGATAAATATGGTGCTTAGTTGCTGTTTTGTGCCAAGGTGCTAATTTGAAGTAAATTGAGGAGTTTCTTATACACATGACAAATTACAAACATTAGTCAACTCAAGTCACATTTATTTACATCGCCCTTAATCACAAACAGTCTCAAAGGGCTTCACATGTGCACAGTTGGCAAGTATTCACGACATCCCCTGACCTTAATGCCCCATGGGGGCAAACACTCCAAAAAAACATCTGGGGAAAACTGAGAAACGATGTGGGATGGGTAAATCTATAACACACAAGTTATCAAGTCATTTTTGACATGGTCCCCCTTGATCGCAGATTTTAACCTAATCTGTGTGCGTGTGCGCATGCAGGTTAGCTTACTTACAGAAGCACACCTCAGATCAAGTAGCGAACCTCAGGGAGGAGCGCTGGCAGCCACTCGTCTTCTACCGTGGCTCCCTCTTGGCCGAAGGAGACGATGCCGCCTCCCACGGCAGCTCGGACAGGAAGCAGCCTGGACGGTCAAAGAGCAAACTGGAAGGTAGACTGACCAGATGACATTTAGGGATGATTCTTGGACCTGACATTTATGCCTGCCCCCCCTTGCCCCCACCCAGGTTCCAAGTCTTCAGGACCACTGAGTCCCACTGAGCCTCAAGTTGGAAAAGTTCACCGATCAAGCCCCAGGTGAGGATCGGGAACTTGTATATTCATTTTTTTTCCCCCTCACCTTTTCACAATTTGGATCTTACCTGTTATGTCCTGTGATACTCAGCAACAAGACCACCCATGCGCAGGAACATCTCGTGAAAAGACCCCCAAGTCAAGGAACAGTCAACACTGAGGCAGGTGATGATGACGACCATGCCGATGAAGATGCTGTGGAAGTTGAGCTCTGACATGGTTTTGGTGCTCTCATTTAAACTCTTGACAGGCCGAAATATTGTATTTTTTAATCGCCTTTCCTCATAAAAATTCCATGTTTCTTCTTCTCATACTATGCTTAAATCCTCCTAAAAGAAATCTATTATTCAACTTTTGTTCCCTCAGACCTCTGTGTGGTCCTATCCAACTCCATTTGAAGTTGAGCAAGACCAATTCAAATTCCAGTTTAGTGGTGTACCACAGGGCTCAGTACTAGGCAATACTGTCAAAAAGGTGCATTATCAATCACATTTTCACCAGTAAAACATGGCAACTACCAGTTTATCACCCTGAATCTTAGTTCCGCATGCACATATTGCACTTTTTTGTAAACTTGCATTTGTTATAGAGTATATTTGTCAAGTGTGACTCACTCTACAGTGGACCCCCGCATACTCATTGTTCGGCTCTGACAGAGTTTTGGGGTGTGAAAACAAAAAAGGTTTTCCTCAATGCAAATTTTTTTTTTTTTTTTTTTTTACAATTTTCACTATTTGCAGGCCAGCCTGGCCTCTTTCCCCTATTTTGAGGGCCCTACTGTATTATCCTTCCTGCACACCATTGCTCCTGGTGGGTGCTTACGTAATTAATGGTATCATATTTAAATAAAAAACAAAAAACAAGTATGCTTGTAGTCAATGACTGAGACTTTATTAACTTCATTACATAGAAAACGCTGTCCTTCAAACTTGTCCAAATCATTTACATCACAGCAAACATTATTTACACATTTATATATTTACTTATAAATTCATCTAATAAATTAAAAGACCCATCTCACGCACAACACACAAACACGCGCACACACACACACACACACACACACACACACACACACACACACACACACACACGCACAGTGTCCAATGTGATAATTTGACATGTTGTACAGAAGCTTCCGGTTTGATCACTGGAATGTAAGGTGAGCCAATGGATGGGCAACAAAGATTGAGAGTCAAGTCGGTGATGACATTGCAACTTCTTCATCGGGTCGTAAGTGTAAAAAGTCAAAAGTGGCAAGAAGAAGCCACAGTTGGCGGTCCGTTAGTTGCTTGTGAGCACATCAAGACTCGTTTATTGGGTGCGCGGCGCTTGCTCATTCAAAGTCGTCCTCGTACTCGTAGCCATCCAGGTCCAGGTTGCAATGCGGCGAGGGTATCTGGAAGTCCAGGTTGCAATGCGGCGAGGGTATCTGGAAGAAGTGTCTTTTCGTCAGGCTCAGATCGGGCGAGATGTGCGCTTCCAAAGGACTCAGTGGGGTTTCGTACCTGAACACATACAAACGTCCTTAGGGAAAAATATTCATTTACTGTGCCTATGCTGCCACAAGAGGGCAGTTTTTGCCCATATGTATTTTTCTAACCCGATTTTGGTTCAAACAGGCTGTCATGTGCACGCCAAAGCAACAGGTGGAGCTATTCTGCCTACGTGGAACACTTAACTGGTGAAACATCACAAGCTTCGCCAAAGTAATTAAGACAAAATAACAACAAAGGCGAGCCGAGCGAAGGACAAAAACGTGCGTGGACTGAGAGTGATGCAGACTCTATTCTCCGTGTTACATTTGAATCAACGTTGGTCAAGCAAATTCTCATGAAATTAGCCTCACCATTCACAATCTCAACAAAGTTGAACACAACATTTCTTCCTCATAATTAGGACTATTTCTATGTTATTGTCGTGTTAAACTACAAATGTATTCTCTTTATATAACCAGCAACTTTATACAACTAGTATTTTATTTTTAATTGCATTGTAAAGACTATTTCCATAATTTACAGTTTTGTCATGATCGTTCTTTTTTAGCCATTATAATATACAATTTAATTTTCTTTTTACTTTGATCAGCATAAAACTGACCTTTTCTGATAGTTTAGCCTTTTTATTATGTTAGCTTTTTTGGTGGGGGGAACAATGTTATTCTGACTTTATACTAGTTTTACTTTATTACTTTTTAATTTATTCACGTAAATATTTAGATTTTGTCCTGACTTTTTTTAAATTACAGAATTGTAAAATTACAAATTCATCCTCAACAAAATGTTTTTTCCCCTTTTACTCTTACAAAATTACTGTATTCTTGCAATCTTTGTATATATATTAGTGTTTATATTCTCGTATTACCACTTGTGCTGGTATAATTAGTCAAACTTTATTCTGAACATTTTTGAATTATTTTATTTTTTAATGATTCTCAAAAGTTCTACATTTATCTTGGAAAATTCCAATTTTGGAATACTACTACTTTTTTGTGATACGTCAACATTTGTGTCATATTACAACTTTACTCGTTTTTATTTTCACATTAGAACACATTAGAACATTTTTCTTGTCGATTTTTTCCCGCTCGTGATATGAAGTGGAAGTGGGGATGCACATTTGTGTCACGCAGAATGTTGACTACCCCCCACCCCCCAAAAAAGACGAGTGTGTAAGTGGAGAAGACAAAGGAGAAGAACACAAAGGTGGGGAAGTGCAGGAGAATATCTGAAAACAAAATCCAGGTTTTGCTCCCATGTTGTCGGGGTGGTTTTCGAACCAGACCGGTTCAGAGAGAAGGAAAGAGGAGAGAACGTTTGGTTCTTCCGGTACTGTGACGGTCTTACCTGCTGGGAGGTGGTCCGCCTTCAGAGCTTAGTGGTGGTCCTAAAGTTCCACACAAACTCATCAGCTATCAGCTGACTCCGACCGAGGACCACTCAATTGTTTTCATCTTAAACATACTGTATACTGTATGTATAGGATCCATTTTTTTCCACAAACATGCGGTAATAACAGTCTATTCTATTCTACTCCTGCTTGTGTAGCAAATTTTGGATCCGGATCAGGTGCTTGTGCAAGTGTAGCTCACAGTGCGTTGCGAGCATAAGCGTGATCTTACACGTCATCGTCGCAGTGATTCCCGGCAGCCTCTTCCGCGACCAGGATGTCGTACTCCTCCGCAGCGTATCGCTCCCAGTCGGTTACTTCCTGTCCATCCGTCTCCACTTCCTGTCAGACACGGACGGTGAACGGGGGCCCGAGAGCGGCGTGTGACGTGTGTGCCGCACGCTCACCCTGATGACGGAGAAGGGGTCCCGCTGCTCGTGGTCCAGGTACTTCTCAATGTTGAAGAAGGTGTCAAAGAAGATGTGCGACAGCTTGCACCTCTTCAGGTCTCGCAGCGTGATTTTACCTGCCGTCATCATCCACATCAGTGTCAAATTCAGATGCGAATTGGAGTAAAGTCACCCTCAGGCTAAAGGCAAGGTCGATTCAACTCCAACTTCCCAATGTTCCTTGTTGTCCAAAGCCGCTCCAGTTCATTTACGACATGTCGGCTTCTGTCGGTTTTGCTATTGTGATTGTGTGATGTTTTTCCCACAAGAGTTATGTGGTAAATGATTAGTTTTGCAATGGAAATGGGGTGGAGTGTCCTCTCCGAGTCGGGGAGGAGATCTTGCCTCAAGTGGAGGAGTTTAAGTATCTTGGGGTCTTGTTCACAAGCGAGGGCAGAAAGGAGCGGGACATCGACCGGCAGATTGGTGCAGCGTCTGCTGTGACTCGGACTTTGTATCGGTCTGTCCTGGTGAAGGAGCTGAGCCAAAAGGCGAAGCTCTCAATTTACCGGTCGAACTAGTCGAGCCGCTTCTCCTTCACATCGAGAGGAGCCAGATGAGGTGGCTCGGGCATCTGATTAGGACGCCTCCCTGGTGAGGTGTTCCGGGCATGTCCCACCGGCAGGCAGCCCAGGGCATGACCCAGGACACGCTGGAGAGACTTATGTCACCCAGCTGGCCTGGGAACGCCTTGGGATCCCCCGGGAAGAGCTGGAACAAGTGGCTGGGGAGAGGGACGTCTGGGCTTCCCTGCTAAAGCTGTTGCCTCCGCGATAAGCGGTAGGAGATGGATGGATGGATAGTTTTACAATGTTCATTTACTAAGATTTGAGGCTATTTGCAATCGTAAAAATCAACTTATCATATTCCAGTCCAGAATTATCCGGCTCGCCTCTTGACTGGTACTCATCAGAGGAAGCACATAACTCCAACTCTGGCATCTCTCCACGGGCTCCTCATACATTTTAGAGTTCTTTTTAAGATCCTATTATTTTGTTTTCACTGTCCCCACCTCACCTCTCTGAGCTCCTCTGCCTCGACGCATCTGCCCGGTGCCTCAGGTCTGCGGAACGAACACTATTAGAGGTCCCGAGAACTAAGCTAAGATCTGAGGGGATCGAGCCTTTTCCGTTGCTGGTCTCTCTTTTTGCAATGACCTCCTGCTGAATGTTAGGCAAGCCCCCCTCACTGCCCATCTTTAAAACTCATCTTAAAACTCATTTTTATTCTTTGGCTTTTGACTCTGCATGAGACCAGATTTTTAGTTTGACTGTTTTTGTGCTTTCCGCCGTCTTTGTTTATTGTTGTATGAATTGTTTTTGCTCCATGGACAGCACTTTGGATACAGCGGTGGTTGTTTTAAAGTGCTCTATGAGTAGAGTTGAGTTGAGAGTTTAAGGATCAGCAGGATCACGCCGTGCTAACTACACCTGTGTGTGCATGCGTGTCTGCGGATGACACCAGCAGTTGTGGACAAGTTGTCAATCAAACCTGGGGAAAAAAAACACGGAACTTCATGCGGGCCAAGTAAAGTATGACCAACCTTCGACCCGAGGCTTGACGAGGTCGAGCATCTGGCAGAGGCAGTCCTCAAAGGGCAGCGGTTCGATGGCCATGCTCTCCAGCTTCTGACACTGCTCCTCATAGAAGTACTCCATCTCGTACATGCTCAGCACGCCGTCGCCGTCCAGGTCCATGCAACGGAACCAGTACTCTATACTGGGAGCGCAAAATGATGGTCAAGGTGGTGGCTCTCATTTTGAAATCCGACAATGGAGGCGTACAAATACCTGGTGTCCGTCTTCTTGTCCTCCTCGGAGATGAGGAACCAGACGAAGTCCGCGTAGCTCAAACGGCCTTCCTTGAACACGCGCCGGTCCCTCAATGCCACAATACCGGGAGAAATAAAGTCAGATTTTTTTCTTTCTTAAAAGAAATAGTCACTCTTATGAGAAATTTTTACAAACAAAATGTGGTGAAAGGTTTTTTTTTGTTTTTTTTAAGATGACAATGTCATGTAAGAATGAAGTTGTTTTATTCCATGAAAAAAAATATATGAGGGGACATCTTTAGTCTGAGAATAAAAAAAAAAAATCAAAATTTTCAATTATAGTTGTAAAACAAATTGTATTTTTTCATCTAAGTGTTTACCTTGTGACTGTTCCTGAGAATATCCTCTCAATCATCTTTTGGGAGATGGCTGGGGGAGTGGGAACAAACAAATAATGAGCAGACGCCAGTCTTGCTACGTGACTGCCGATCGGCCATCTTGCGTGTGGCTTGAGCACCTTGGTCGTTATGCTGTGCCAAGTCCTTGGGGTCGATGTACAGATCGTGATCGGTGTCCAACTCCCAGAACTTGCAGTAGATGACGTAGAAGTGCTCGTAAGAAAAGAACTCTGTCAACTGGTTCACATCGTCTTCTTGCTCGAGCAGCGCCACATTCTGACCCCCCAAAAAAAATACAAGCACACACAGAATTAGTATCCCATCAGAGCATTCAGAAAGCCTCATGTGTTGACCTACCTGAAGGAAGTTACTTTTCCGGAGTTCGCAACAACTGATTTTTCCATTCCACGAGCGGTTGACGGTGTAAAATATCCTTTGGATCACCTGTAAGCACGGAAACGCTCAACATCAACATCAAGGCAAGGCGATGCACATGCAATGTTTTACGGCACTGCACCGTGGTGATGTATCGGGAGTGAAAGTCCGCCGCTTCCTTCAGGAAAGCCAGGCCCGCGTGAGAATTGACCACATCCTGAAAGACGACAACAGTCGGTCGGCTCACTCTTTGGTCGCATTCCCAGTGCGGCAACATCAAAGCAAAGCAGTTCCTAATGAAGTTTACTTGAATTAAAAAGAGGCTCAGAAGAAGGTTTTACAGCACTTCATAATGATGGATGGTTTGAAGCCAAGGTGCCCCAAATTGACTTTGTCTTATTTTACATAAATAAAATTGTAATATTATAAGATTTTTATTCGGATATGCCAAAATATTATGAGAAAGAATTAAGTATAATAATTAATCTGTACTATACTACAAACAATATCAGATTTATTACAAATACATATTTTGGTTTATAGGTTAGGCTGAAGCTAAAATAAAGAACATAAACCATAAATCCAAATGAAAGAGTTGATGCATCTACTTAAATGGGGTCATTTTCATTTTCATTCATTCATGACCTTTCCTTGCGTCTTTTTCTGACGTTCTTTTTTGTGTTAAGGTTTCTCTACAAAGCGGTGCTGCCTGAGCTGCCCAAAAGAGCAATTCCATTTTTTTTGTTTCTGTCATGCAAATATACACTTTCATGTAAAAGCAGTGTGGCCGCAAACCTGAAACTCCCTAAAAATATGATTTTGCAGAGATATAAATGAACGTGAACTGCACTGAACATTATGATTGGACAGTGACAAGGAAAAGAAAAAACAATGCTCCAATTAACCTTCATCCCTGAGCTTTTTTTTAATACCCTTATTCCCATGTGTTGACATAAATGCTCAGGCTGCGGAGGAATTAAAAGTCCTTATTTTGGTGCCTCTTTGACTCCCACGGTGAGAAATTAAATCATAGCGAAACACATAAATCACAAGCTGGTGGTGGTGGTGGTGGGGGGGGGGGGGGGGGGGGAGGGGGG
>CAAKHF010023417.1:0-12087 GCA_901007745.1 Hippocampus kuda | reverse complement strand
CCGCCCCGCCGGGGGGGGGGTGCGTGGGGGGGGGGGGGGGGGGGGGGGGGGGGGGGGGCTGGAGCCTATCCCAGCTGTCATCGGGCAGTAGGCAGGAGACACCCTGAATTGGTTGCCAGCCAATCGCAGGGCACACAGAGACAAACAACCATGCACGCTCACACTCACACCTAGGGACAATTTAGAGTGTTCAATCCGCCTGCCATGCATGTTTTTGGAATGTGGGAGGAAACCGGAGCACCCGGAGAAAACCCACGCAAGCCCGGGGAGAACATGCAAACTCCACACAGGGAGGCCGGAGCTGGAATCGAACCCGGTACCTCTGCACTGTGAAGTCAACGTGCTAACCACTGGACTACCGGGCTGCCCGAATGAAGATTAGTTCTATAAAAAAAATGGATTATATTATTTTAAGAGATGTCATGCTTTGAGATGGTATTGCTTTGGCCTGAACACAAAAGCAGCAAATAGATGAGCTTTTTTCAGCAAGTAATGCAGAATAAGTCCCCCAAAATGTGTGAATAGAAGTATTTCCGAATGCCAAACCTCGAATATGCATTTGTTTGCTATGTATTTTTAAGGCAGGGTATAATTTTCTGTGCTTGTATTTTTTTTAAATATCACACAGCTGCACAAAGATGTTGAACTGTTTCCCCCCCCCATTAATTCTCCAACAATGACAATAAAAGAAATAAAGACGCTCTTTTAAATCAAATATGTCCTCATCTGTTGTCAAACAATAGGCAGACACAGCTTGTCAATCATATTAAAGCAGTTGGTTGTACTACTTTGATATTCACTGACTGACTCGCCTCCCTTTCATGAAACCAATCCACGTTGTAATGCAATAAAATCCAGGCCTACATTTATGTAGATAAGTCCTTGAAATTTTTTTCCCCTTCCTCCTCTGTGTTTCCGTGGTGTGCCATGTTGCCGCCGTCTCGGTCCGTACATTATTCACATCTTCTCTTGGAGTAACAGCGGCCCCGTGACGCGCCGACACGCCCACCTCCCGCTAATGTGATGTAAAAGTGAATGATGAAATTCAAGCAGGCCAAATGAAAGAGATACCTGTGTGTGTGTGTGTGTGTGTGTGTGTGTGTGTGTGTGTGTGTGTTCGGTTGTTCAAAGGTGAGGCCTTGGGTGATGGAGAACAGGCTTCCCTAACCTCCAATAAGTGCAGAGGAGGATAAAAGCAAGCACTAACGACCTTGCTAGCACCAAGGCCTCGTTTATTTCCATCTTTTTCTTACTTTCAAGCTGTGAACAAGGAGAACTGTGCAAGGTTGTCTGGACGACCATTAGCGGTAGCCCGCACGATGTCATAGACAACCACAATGACTCTCAGCCAGGATGTTAAGACTATTGAAATGATTTTATATATGAACCACATTTTACAATTTTTTTTGTAATTATTTGCTAGTAAAATCAAGGCTGTAACTAGAAGTGCCTCATCATACATGACGACCACTCGGCGTCCTTTCCCAACCTTAATTGAGTGATGTGTGGGGGTTGTGGAGAGACTTTTAATTGTTCTGCCTGTCACCATACATAAATGACATAGATAGATGAACCAAGATAAATTCAATTTATAGGCCAATCAAGTCAATTTGGATCATTTCCATCTAATGAAATGAAATGAAAAATGAAATAAAATACATAATGTAACAAATATACTGTAGCTACAGATGTGTTTTCCGATATCCCAAGTTCTGCTCTGACCAACTAATCAGAGGATGTCAAAATACTGACGTCATCAAGAGCTACCAGCCCCGTGAGGACATACAGGTACACTATACAGTATTTGAAATCAGCCACTGGTGCTGTCAACGTGTTTTTGCAGCGAGGAGGAACAAGGGAAGACCATTTGCTTAGGATAGACCGACAATGAAGCCTTCACTTTGCATGTTGATGTTATTCCGTCAACGATCTTTATTTTGATCTCAAACAACATATGAAACACTTTTTTTTTTTGCACAAAAAGGTGATCAATTTGTGCGCAGTTCAACAATGAGCGCCTGTTATGCTCCTTTTCATCTTGAAAGCGTCGCCTAACACACCTCAAAGGAGGCTCTCCGCTTGCCGACCTCCAAATAGGATGAGACTACAACAATAAGCAAACAATAAACAGCTGCTAATTATTGTCAACCCCCGCTTGATTGGTGTTATAAATTATGAGCGTTAATGTCGGCCCCCTTACTGCGATATCAAAAAAAAGCTCTGCCGCTATCCCTCCCCTGACGAGTGCCTCTCGTTAAAAAGGAGGGCAGAGGAGCAACATCATAATCAAGCTCAGTACTGTGAGTGAAATTTAAGAACTAAAAATGCATGGTCGTACATAATGTCACTTCATGCTATTTTCCAATTGTTTATTGCATGTATCGAAATTATGTAGATCGACTTCATTTTTTATTTAGAGTGACATTAACGCCAATGGAAATGAATTGACGTGCGATTAGCAATCCACTCCCCCCTCCCAAAAATAAAACACAATTAAACAAAAATAAACTGAATAATAATAATTCTGAAAAATGTCCACATTTATTCTGGTACTTTACGGACTATAATACACAACATGACTTTCATGACAACATGACATTTCAAGAATATATTTTTCTTGAAAGTATCCAACTTTATTCTTCCAAGTTTATACCGCGGACAAAATGAGAATTGACTTTACTTCTCAGCTATTAAATACATGAATATTTTTAGGGAAAATTTGGATGTATGCCGGCCGGAGTTGGGTACGAACATGACCATTTCTGTTCGACGTTGCTTGTTTGTGCTTTCTTCCGTTCCAGCTAAATATCCATTTGACCACTAGATGGCAGTCTCTGCTACGTTCTCCCAGCATCATTTCCTCCTAATACCTTGTGACACTCAGGTTATGAAAACACACAGACGTCAAGTTTTGATGTCTGAATGTGCCAACCTTTAATTCCATTTATTATTATTATTATTATCACAAAGTCAAGAACAATGGATCAAATATACTGTCAGCTCCCCACTGGGGGTGAAAGTTCAGCGCATTTAAAAATACTCCTTTCTAAATCTATGCAATGTCAAACGTGATCTATATACAACATCTGGCTTTGTTTGGAATTTTCAGTTAAAGTGACACATTTCAAAACAAGCCTGGGCTGCTGTAGGAGTGCCAACAGTTAACACACATAAATCCTCATTCATCACAGTTATGTTGTAATTATGACTAGAATGGAGTTCCTCCTTATATTACCCTCCATGTGTCTCATTAAAGAGCCTTTTTAAGCAGTTAAATGTGACCACAAAGAGCACTTTGGATGCACTTCAGACTCAGAAGATGGGTCTTTCTTCCTCTTCTTCATCATGGCTCCCTTTTGCCCGAGGCTGCTGAACCGCACGCCGTCCTCTTTATTCCGATGTCAGCACTTGGCCTTAAGAGCGTTCAATATGTGCAGGAAGAGCGAACATCAATAGAACGGTGCCTATCGCTTTGCGCCGCTCACTTCATTTGCCCATTGATTTATTGGTGGAACTAACAAAGGAATACAATCACGATGCACAAACAAAGCATCTGATGTGTGTGAGAGACACGCTTCATTTGTCAGTCCATTAGATGGCTTGGAGCAGAGAATAATCTATCAAATATAATATAAACGCAACAAAAACGTTTGTTACGTACATTAGCAAGACAGCTGTATGTCAGATCGAAATATTGCTCGTGCCAGGCGGTTTTCAACCATTGTCTGTTTTGGCACGTAGGCCAATACAATAGAATAATTACTTTAGTGCCATCTTGGGACATGATGGTGCCAAGTAACTGTGGTGAAGTGAGTTGAATAGTTTAACTTCGGCAAAAGTAGAAACAAAACACAATTTTGTACCATCTATAGGCAATTCTAAACCTCTTCAGGTGAGGTGTCAATTATTCAAAGAGTTTTGCTATTTATGGCAGGTCGATTCCTCCCTATGGATCCCCTAAAGCACAGGTGTCAAACGCAAGGCCCCGGGGCCAGATCTGGCCCACCACATCATTTTATGTGGCTCACGAAAGCAAATCAAGCATGTCAACTTCCATGATGCTTGCTAAAATCTCTCCCAAAATTTTTTCCCATATGTAAAAAATAAGAGACATAATGTCAGCATTTTCTTGTAACCAAACCCCTCATTACAGGAACTTAAACAATAGTTGAATAAACAGTTATTGACTTTTTAAATCTGGTTTCAATAAAAAAAAAACAAAAAAACAAATGGGTGGTCACTGGTGCCATTCACTGGCAACGTCATAGAAAAAAAAAGTTTACTCTCTCCCATTAAGCCAATCAAGGCAGGCCAAGGCATAGATGACTTCGGCCCTGCAAACGCTTTTTTAAACCAGTATTGTTATTATTTTTTAACTAAAGCGTTTGCACATTTTACTGCTTAAACCCAACTATTCAACTTCATATACGTTTTGTAAACCATTCTTTTCACCTCATTTCAAGTTCCTTTCACATTTCAAATCATTTTTATGTATCTGAGTTTATTTGATTTTGCTGTTGCTGTTTTTAGGCCTAGATGATTTTCAGTGTGATCCCTTACACTTGGAATGTTGTGAAAATGAACACCACTTCATTCTAGTTGGTTAAAAAAAAATTGTGCCCACACTAATTGAAACACAGCATTCTAATTAAAATTGCATATGTGGAATATGAATGAAGCAAATAAATCCATCTTTTTTCATGCTTCTCAAGGGGCTGCCCTTTTGCCTTGTGCTACTTGCTGTCAACTGAAAATGACATCACAGGACTCGGGTAACAACTGTCACATCTCACCTGCTGTTTGGGTTTGGTCTTGTGATGTTTGCAAGCTTAAAGGCTCAGCCTTAGACACTGTGATGTCATTTTCAGTCGACAGCAAGTGGCAAAATGGCCACCACCTGAGATGGACAAAAAAGGGGTGGAATTTGTGTGAATACCGTATTTAGAATAGTGGGGGCGCACAGAACATATGATAGTCAAAATCTTTGAATGGACTTCCCTTTTAATTCTATCAACATATTCTTTAACACTTTTAATGGTTATCAACAGCTTGGAACCTGGTGTTAGTCCATGTGCAGTTGAGTGTTGAGCATCTTGGTGCAGATGCTTGCCTCGGCACTTGTAATTCATGCGAAAAGGAAATATGCAGATGTCTTTATGCAAAGCAGCGTTACCTATGGTGCACGGCCGCCTTTGATCAGCCTCACTGACACTATCCAACTTGTGAGAAGAAAAGAATTTAAAAATGGTAAAGGCTCCTAATTGAAGTGAACATAAAAGAAGAGACATGGTGTTAATTGGTAGACGCTAAGAATAATCCAGACCTTGGAGACCACTGTCCCTCATGCCAAAGTGTCAGGATTTACATCTTTAATTCAAGATTTCCCCCCAACAACATTAATTAACCCATCTCTTCATTTTGAAGTGTGCTAAACATACAAATACTTGCACTTACACATATATTCACACATACATAACTCTATCTGTCAAATCCATCAATATTTGGCATTCTAGCTCTGTACAACATCACAATGGATTTGAAATGAAACAATCAAGATATGCTTTAAGTGCATCTTTAATTTGAGGGTGTTTACATTCAAATCAGGTGAACGGTGCTGGAATTGCAACACATTTTTTCACCTTCTTAAGGGATCAAAACAAAATCTATCTAACCACTTGTCCATCGCGCTAGCACATGTGGCATTTTGGTTGGCATTTATACAATGCCATTAACTTGTGATTCAAATTTTGAATATACACTTGCAGAGGACGGTGTTCATTAAAACTAGCTGTGGAACCACTCACATTGCGCGAGACAACTGCATTTTTTCAGGGGCAGTCTGAATGCACACATTGAACTTTGGCACATTTACCAATTAGACATGAAAGAAATTCAACATTGTATTTTTCATATTACTGTATATTTACACACGTAACAAACTATCAGTATCACTTGCACATTCAACGTTTTTACAACTTCAATGAGGTAGACACATACTGATGGGGACCAAATTGAGGATTTTCCAAGATTCTGATCGGAGTCAGAAAAGCTGCGACTGTCACATGTCTCGGAAAGGTTCAAGATGAAAAAAAATCATCTTGCTTTGCTCAGAAAATGGTTGGGACATTGGAAATTTGAAACCCATTTCATTATAGGTGAACGATAGCCCAATTAGGAAGCAACTTGAAGCTTACATTTGTAAAAGTTGTCTTCTAAGTCAGTGGCACTTCTTATTAGGCTGCACATCATCCTCAAACCAGAAGACCCCCGCAACCCAGACATCTATGTGTACATTACAGCAAAGCGTATATCTCCCCTATTAATGTCATCAACATCAAGTATCAAGTACAACTTTATTGTCAAATGTGCTGTCATACAGCACAGATGAAATTTCCTCCCTCTTAAACAGACAACAAGAGGAGCCGCTGCGGGTGCCCGCGCCGCCATCAAAAGAACATCACATCAACACCCTCGCTGGTCGACAAATGCTTGCATGTGTATACCTACGGGCATAGCATATACTGTCTGCAGACTGCTATGTTTTCTAGTAATGCTTGTTCATGTGCGCAACACACAATAAGAACAATAAAAACACACGGAAAACATTTTATACAATTTTTAAAAAAATCAGTTAAGATGTTCAAAACTTCAACAATTGCATATTTAACTTCTGTAATCCTTGCCCATTCAACATTTAATAGTCGATTTAGGCACATTTTAAAAGAGAGTTAAGATGATTCAATTTATGATCGGGTTCATCTGTGCCTCTATGAGAAATAAAGTGAAAAATGGAGAGTCCCTTCAAACATTTCCCTGTTACGATTCTGGACCGAAACCGGAACGAGAGTGGATCCCAAAAATGCAGACCAGGATTGGATCGGGTACAAAAATAATTTATAACAACAAATAAGGTCACAAGATGGACAAAACTACAACGTAAAACATTGGGAACAACCTGGGGCAAATAACACTACTAACGAAAAAGCTTGCAAAAGGCAAGAGGAATAAATAACGCAAAATCGCTTGTCGCCAAAAACAACAAGGAAAAGCCAATCAATGAACAAAATAAAAACACACCGAGGATAACATACCAAAACAAAAACAGAGCTAACAAGAGAAACAAAACAGAATTGAAACAGGAGTATGAACGAGATCGAGAATGACGGAGGTTTAAACTCAGAAGATAACCGACAACCGGTGTTGCCTTGATCAGTCCGCTGTGCATGGTAATTTCATGAAACAACAATGAGCAATTTTTGTAAACACAGTTCAAATGAGAGCTGCTCCCGTGTCACCTTAAAACTATCCTTTCTTCATTGAAATGGTTTTATTTTGGGGTTGGCTGTAATTTATCGTGCATGCTGCAGCGTTAAAGCGGATTTGATTTGGAAACCTGCAGGGATATATTAATTAAAATAGCAACCTGATTAGCATTTGGCTGTGACCTAAAAGTTGAATATTATTCTTAGAGCAGCAACAGTCGGCGGGGATGAAAAGGGTTTACATGACAGTGGAATTGAAATTCAAAGAGTGGGAGATTATGTACGCGCAGATCAAACACGCCGGGAAGTTGGAGTTCTCTTCACTGACTGACAAACAAATTCTCATACACTTTGCTTTGCGTGTAGATAGATACACAAACTGAACATCTAAGCACTTGGTGTTTTGGAAATAAGAAAGGAACCTACAACTCATGGCATTCACGAACATGAAGGCAGCAAGATTCACAAACAAGCAGCAACTGAAGGCCTCACAATGCATCTCCTATACTCGCTGATTGGATAGGTGGATACTGGGTCTAAATATGCTCCCGAAGGGGGAAAAAAAGTCTTGAGACCTCATTGAAGTCAAATGTGAAAACAAAAAAAAAACAACTAACACATAAGCAGCAAGTGAAGGCCAGATGAAGCATATAACTGTATGTTGTGCACTCCTCACATTCAATCAAATGGTACGTGACAAATAGGCCAAACAGATGATGAGCCAAAACATACTGTGAAGGCAAATGAAGACTTTTTGAAGGAAAAGAAATTCAATATTATTGAAAGGCTATATAAGTCACCTGATGTTAACACTTTTTACAGCTCGATTTCATTATTGGGCTAAGAAAATGAAGACAAAAACCAGAAAATGACAGCGTCTGCAGTGGAGGCTGGATACAAAGCAAGTTAAGACTTTATAGGAAGGCAAAGGAATGTAATATTTTTCCATGCCACAACCAACAACCTGATCTGAAATCAACAAAGTCTGCATTTCACTACTGAAGACAAAAGTGAAGGCACAAAGAGCTACAAATAAGCAGGAAGTGAATGCCGGAAAAACCATATCTGATACTCTGATCACATTCAGTCAGATGCTATAAAACCAACAGCAGAGTTGGATGATGATCCTAAACTCAAGACACTTTGGTGTTTTCGAATTTGAATATTCGTCAATGACCTTTTTATTGAGGGCATAGATCAGGGGTAGGGAACTCCGCTTCCTCGAGAGCAATATGCTGCCTGTTTTAGAGCTCTCTCAAATCCAACACATCTGATTCAATTGATCATGATCATTTCAGGCATTGACAGTGCTTGCTGATGAGCTGATCGTTTGAATCAGGTGTGTTGGAGTAGAGAGAGATCCAAAACAGGCAGGATATGGCTCTCGAGGAACCGGAGTTCCCTACCGCTGGCATAGATGATACTTTTCACTTCCTGAAGTCAAAACCGAAGTCAGCAAGACAAACAAGCAGTAAGTGAAATTTTCTGCAGTAGAGGAATTTACAAAGGCTGGATATTAACTGCAAACATGATGAAAAGAGGTCAGGACTTTTTGAAGGCAAAGGTCAGGAATATTCTGAATTTGGCCAAGTGAGGGTGGCTGCGGTGCACACCCACTTAAAAGTACTAAAAATAGTTCTTCGCAGTGTCAAGTCGAAGTCAACTTAAAACTGCCTCGCAAAAGTGAAGGTCAAGACAATATAGACACTGTTGTACTGTTGAGCATAATGCATCACACTCTGTTGTTTAACCTTCACGCCTTCTACGCCTCCACCCACCATCTCCGCTGAGACGTTTGCATATTCACGCGCCGTCATTTTCCCGCCTCGGCACTTGGACGGCGCTGACATGTTGTCGGTGTCCCCACAGTGCTAATCGCTCATTAGTATTCATTAGCGTGAGGCGCTGGGCCGGCGCGGGGCTCATGTCGAATCAGTGTTCTGCCGAGGCCTTTCGCCCCAGTGCGGGTCAGTGAGGAGCCGCTAATTAGGCCCAGCAGTCAGGAGTCATTTTGGCGAGCACCACGAGTGGAGAGCGAGAGGAGTGGTCATGGTGGAGGATGAAGGTCGAGGGAGGGTTGGAGTGTTTTTAGCGTCAATGTTTGTTTTACTGACAAGATATAGAACGCATCACTCAATCAGTCAATTGTACATTGGCGATGATATCTTGAATTGTTTGATCCCTTCCATTGTGCAATTCGACAAAGAAATAAAAGCCCAACAAGCCCCAAAAACATTTAACCCAAAACTGATCACAATGGATACAGTAGTAACAAATATTTGTTCGGATATTGGAGCAAACCTTTATGTATATATTTAAAAAAAAAAACATGTAGGTGACTACTTTGAGTCACAACATATATCTGATGTTGTTAAGTCGATACTGCAATTTTGTGATTTTTATTCCACCCTGACAAATGCAAACAAAAACCCCACCCATCATCTGCTTCTGCTTCCCCCTACAAACTCCTCCACAAGTGTGAAGTCACACGGGGCGGCCTTGCATGTCGCCTTGCTGTATCCTGACATGATTCCAGATTAGACAAATACCCCAAACTACAAGTGGATGGCGTGACACCTCCCTTCCTGCCTCCCCACCCCGACCCACTCCCCCCCCCCTCTCTTTATTAGATTGATGACACGGCATGCAGGAGCACTTGACAGCTCTCAGATTGGCACTGTAAGAAGAGGGAGATCCCAAAGTGAGATGGGTTAGCTGGCTAAATCTATCAGGAGCCTGTCCAGGAGAGGAGGGAGTGGGATGATGATAAAGAGAAGGGTGGCGGAAGAGGAGGGGGGAGTCAAGGGGGAGATGATGATGATGATGATGATGATGATGATGATGATGATGGTGGGGAGGAGGGGGGAGCTTCCATGCTGAGCACAAGCACGGCCGGCTGACAGTTGTACTCAGCCTGCACTGTAATAATGAATAAAAGGAAACTCCCTGCAGATTACACATCTTCCCTGTTTTGACATTGACCTTAATACATAATTTAACCACAAAGCCTCCAGTGTGCGGAACCTCATAAGAGACGACCATAGGAGTGAAAAAAAAAAAGATGCCTGGGCTACATTACAGTATATTTATATTTTTTAAAAAAAAGCTTCAGCCAGAATGGCTCATGTGATCAAGCCTGATCGGAATGTTACCACCAGTAAGTCTTTTAACAGTTTAAGCCAACATTTGGGAATGTAAGATGGGAAAAACCTTAATGCAGTGACTTCCCAGTGGGAGGCAATAAATCTAAGAGCATAAACGTGCGTGCGTGTGTGTGTGTGTGTGTGTGTGTGTTTTGAAAACGAGTAAGTGTGCAGAGCAAGTAAGCAAGGACATTTTACCCTATTGCTACATTTTAAAACAAATCGCTGTATCAAAAAACATAAATATGAAGGTAGCAATCTTTTTCACTGTACCACTTTCATGGTGTGTATGTGTGTAGTTTATTTTGTTCAGGCAATGCTGAATGAGGCAAGTGATGTCAGTTCAGTCAAGGTCTATAGATCTCGTTAAAAATGTGTCTTAATCCAGATGATTTTATTTTGTGCGGTCACTTGACAAAATAAAATTGAGAGGATTCAACCCGTCAGATGAAACTGAATCACAGAGCCCTGATAAGATCCTCCAACTTCAAAATTGTGAAGCGGATGTTGTAACCACTCAATTAAACCAAAATTGTTCGTAATTATTCATATTTATTACATAAAAATTGCTGCCAAATTGCCCGTCCATCCATTTTCTAGGCAGGGGAACACCGTGAACCGGTTGCCAGCCAATTGCAAGGCACAAAATAGAGGAACAAACATTCGCATTCACAATCACACCATGGGACAATTTAGAGTGATCAATCAACCTCCCATGCAGGTTTTTGGAATGTGGGAGGAAGACGGATTTCCCAGAGAAAACCCACGCAGGCACAGGGAGAACACTCCACAAAAGAAGCCCAGGGCTAGATTTGAACCTATGATTGTGAGGCGGACGTGTTGACTAGTCAACCAACAAATAGTACAATTCAAATATTCACGCAAAATATTTTTTAAATGATGTCAACGTGAAGATTTTCTCCCAAAATACTTATTCAATGTATAATGTATTAAAAAAAAATCAAAATATTTAGAAATTAAATGAAAACAATGACAGTGGATACATTTTTTGTGGAACAATATGTATCCCTAAATGACTTTTTTAAACTATCTTTTGACATATTTATTGTCAATGTATTTATGAATGTATGCATGTGTACACACACAAATTACTTTAACTGGGATTTGCAATAAATACGTTGTTAAAAAAAATAAATGTTGGCTACCTAGTGAAAAATCATGCATCTGCAACTACACTTTAAAAATGATTCAAACTGTTTTTTTCTTGTCCAAATCAAACATCCAAACTGATTTGAAATTGTGTTTTGGACAACCACGACAAAATGTACATACGTTCTACTACTTTTCTGTTCGAGGGTGATTATTTGACAGCCCTCACCAACAGGGGGCAAACTATAACTCAACAGCTTCTTGCAGGAAACAAATGCTAACTTCCATAGCAGGTAGCATACAGTTACAGTCAACATTTAATCATCTTTAATGACTTCCTGTGCACATCCCTGCTACACACTTAACTTGCATGCCTTGCCAATTAAAGAAGCCATTACATCAATCACAGGTGTACGGCGAAACATATATGTAGCTATGAAATATGAATAGCAACAGCTGGCTTTGCCCTACCCTGTGATTCTCACTCATCTCATTAGTGTACAGTATTGAAAGTGGAGACCCCTTGGCGTGCGTTACGGTGAGAGAGCGCTCGTAGATGGGGGGGGGGGGGG
>CAAKHF010023416.1:0-10079 GCA_901007745.1 Hippocampus kuda | reverse complement strand
ATGCGTTGTGTTGCAAAAACAAATGCATGCCACAGGTTTGAAACCCATGCATGGCATGCATTTGCTTTTGCAACACAACGCATGCAGGTGTACAGGAAGTGTACCTGCGAGGCACAAGGGTTAATTCCCAGCGCGACATCGACCAATGAGTGCATTTATTCCGTGAGTTGTTTGGTTGTGCAGCCCCGCCCAGTAACCTCCCTTGTGTCTTATCACGTGGGTTACTCTCTGTCAGTGTCTCATCACATGGTTGCCCTTGAGCAGCGTTGTGTTTGCTACTTGTGTGTGTGTGTGTGAGTGTGTGTGTGCGTGCGTGCGTGCATGTGTGCGTGTGTGTGGGGGGCAAACCCTACTTCGCGGATTTTCGTCTTTCGCGGTGGTCCTGGTCCCCATTAACCGCCGTAAGTGAGGGATCACTGTGTATGTCAAAAAAAATCCATCACTGCAATACAAATGACAAGGAAAAGGATATGCATCTGCAATGTACCAGTAGTTATCTGACAAGCTCAGAAATCTTTTTTATTTTAAGCACACACACACACATATGTTGATGTTTAGGTGACAGGCTGCTGCTGTTTCTACTGCTTACAGGACATTTTCTTCTAAAAGCAGGCTACGCATACAAATCATCCAACCAAATGTGATTGTTCCCCTCTTCTGATCGGAATCAGCAAAGACCTAATTATCAGATGTCTCTAAAAAATATTTTCAAGCAATTATCCTTTTGTGTTGTGTGTGTAAATCCGTTTGTCACTGAGCGCCGAATGCTTGAGAGCGTTTGCGGACGTAGCACTTTGTCAGGCTTTGTTCAACATTGCAAAGACGTTCGCAAACAGTTTTTCTTGTTGGCAAGAAATTTTGAACACATTTCATGTTCAAAATTCCTTGGTGACAAGAAATTGAACATTTTATGTTCAATTTGAAAGATTTCTTGTCATTGACGAAAAACCAACATGTGCGCAAACACTCGCGAGCATTCACCACTCACTGACATAATACTTTTAGTTCTTTAATTTTTGTGGGGGGTTTTTTTGGTTGTTTTTTTAACCCGCTCATCAGTCAGAACCCCTCACAGGTCTTGGTACTTCAACAGCAATCACATTTGCAGGAAAATAAATTGTCCGTGGAGATGTCATGTGTGTAGTAGGTCAGGTCAGAACTCTGTCAAATGTAACTTTAATTAAGTTAAAGCATACAAGAGCTATGCCATAGTCAGTGACAGTTCTGACATTGAATCGAACATGTTTTAGCGCTTAATTGGCTCTCGGTCCTTTCTTTTAAATGACTTTTTTTTCTTTCTTTTTTTTTTAAATGAGAACAGTGGTGGATTCGGTGATTTTACTGGAAAATGAGCCATTAACCCTGTGTGGAGTGGCTCTTAAAATTCAGCTTTAAGGAGAATGGTTAAGGTTAATTAGTTTTTTGTACACACTAGAACGCCCCCTAATTTTCCCCCTGAAAAGGTGAGTCCTGCTGCCTGCGGGAGATCCTGCTGCGATGCATGCATGATGAACAAGGCTCCCCTCCTAAGGGAGCATACCAAAGAAACCTTAAATGCATAATGATCCTTTGACGCGTTCCACTGTGCTCTGCAACCAAAAAGACTTGAGAGAAACCAGCAGCAGCAGCCTTCTTCTTTCCTGTGTCACAACTGTAATAAGACACAAGCAGACCTTGTGTGTGATATTACGCTTCAATCATGGCTCAGCGAAGTAGCACAGAGGCTCATTTGCATAACCCATAAAGCAATCTGGAGGATCTGTCTCCAGAGACAGCCCTCATAACATTAGTGCGAGGTATCAACATGCCTGAAAGTTAAATAATTTCTAATATGGGTGAAAAAAACAAAATCCTGTTGCATGAAGCTGTGCCAATGTTCTTGGTTTGAAGCTTGAACAGTTAAAAAGGTCTTCAAAACAAGACCATTTTGTGCATTTCTCACAAGTCAAGCTTACCAAGTACAAAGTACACGTGGGACAGATGCTAACACGTGAGATTGTTAGATTTTAAGACATGAGAATATGTTTTGTGTGTTAGATTGTAAGACACGATTGTAACATAAAACACGTTTTGTTTTTTTTTAGATTGGACCACAGTTTAGATTGTCGAATCATAGCGGCTTGTTTATGCAGTGTTGCCAACTTTGCAATGTTTTTGCTATATTTAGCGACTGATTCGACCCCTCCATCAACTCCTTTTCCAAAATTGAGACTCGCAAAAATTACAGCAGTGGTCCAAATGTTAGTGACATTTTTATTTTCTGCACAGTGGAGGGAAGCGGACCAAGAACAATCTGTCGAATAATATTCTGCGCAATTCCAGTTTGATTTCACTGCACAAAATGGGTGTAGTATAAGTTAATAAAATATGTCCCACTTTTTGATAGATTTAGGAGTCCTGACTAGGAACGGCTAATATTAGTGAGCGGTTCGTGAACAACTTGTGTAAAGATGTCATTTTAATGACAATTTATTATTTTGTCTAAAATTATCCATCCATTCATTCATTATTTCGTCCACTTGCTTGTTGTTCCTGTGCCTGTGTGAGTTTTCTCCGGGTACCCCGGTTTCTTCCCACATTCCAAAAACATAGCAGGTTAATGGAACACTTGAAATTGTCCCCTGGTGTGAGTTTGAGCCTGGATGGTTGTTCGTCTCTGTATGCCCTGCGATTGGCTGGCAACCGGTTCAGGGTGTTCCCTGCCTACTGCCCGAGGACAGCTGGGATAGGCTCCAGCGCCCCCCGCAACCTTCCTCGTGAGTATTAGCGGATCAGAAAATGGATGGATGGATGGATATACCTATCGTTAACTGTGGAAAGCTTCAAATAGCATGAGACAGACAAATATATAAGAAGGAAGGTGACTTCAAAACTGGTGATCGATGTGGCAAATATTTACCGTTCACATGTAAAATTCATTCATTCATTTTCCTATACGCTTTATCCTCACTAGGGTCACGGGGGGTGCTAGAGCCTATCCCAGCCGTCATCGGGCAGTAGGCGGGGGACACTGAACCAGTTGCCAGCCAATCGCAGAGCACACAGAAAAGACCAACAATCCGCGCTCACACTCACACCTAGGGACAATTTAGAGCGTTCAATCAGCCTGCCATGCATGTTTTTGGAATGTGGGAGGAAACCGGAGGACCCGGAAAAAAGCCACGCAAGCATGGGGAGAACATGCAAACTCCACACAGGGAGGCCGGAGCTGGAATTGAACCCGGTACCTCTGCACTGTGAAGTCGACGTGCTAACCACTCGACTACCGGGCCGCCGCATGTAAAATTGTTTTGAAAAATAGTCGACTTTCCTCCATCATGCCCCTAACTCCTCCCCGAGTCAAAATAGACACAGCCAGGTGGAAAAAATGCAAGTAAAATGTTGCACCCACGGCACCTGTCCAAGTCTCCATCAGACAGACAAAATCCAGTTTGACAATCACCGGATGTTGAACGCAATCTTTGTGGGGGTAGTGGGAGTATGTGGCTCTTCGAATCGTGACCTCCAGAAGCTCCCTCACAAGCTTGAAATCTACCCCATGTTGAAGCAGACATGGAGGGCAGCAAAGTCGAAGCTTTGCAGGAAAGCCGACTGATAATTTGGTAACAGAAATTAGGCTGCACTCGGCATATAAATGGATGCAATTCCATTTTCGAGTCAGTCCGGTTTAGCGTGTTTGGGAATTTGGTTGGCGTGCGCTGCCTTGCTGGGTGTTCAGTGCATCCTGCAATTTGGTACCAAAAATTAGACTACATTTTAGCCGACCTAAAAGCAGGCCTATTGTGTGTTGCAGGTGGTGTAACATGATTTTGGTGGATTTGTTCGAGCAGTCAGATTTGGCACTTTGTGGATGTGTGTTGTGGATGTCAGCTACTTTATTCATAAATGTGACAGCTTTGAAATCAATCCATTGAAGGAATCATAATCATTAGCATATTAATAGCACCTGCCTGAATAGGGCAGCCAATATGTTTTTTCTTACATTTTAAACATTTGCAAGTCGATGAATAAATCATTCGCTGTCAGGCTGCCTGAACCGTAGTACATCGACAATGGCCTCAATGTAGGAAGTTGCTCATAAGTCAACGCTGAACAAATGTAAATTTTAAATTATAGCAGTATCCCCTTTTAAGTGACACTAATAATTAGGAGTATTTTAAGCATCAAGCTGATTTCAATCATTCTCCAGCCCAAAACGGAATATGTTTTATGCATAAACTCAAGTCAACTTTTCTTAGTGCTGTGTTTTGTTCAGTTTGTCTTAGTTCAGCTAAATTTGAGCTGGCACATCTTTTGCATTTAGGCGCTTTTGTGACAGGTCAGAACGTACCGAGTGTACTGTCATGTCATGGGAGTTGTGTGCAAAGTGCAAAGGATTGCTATCCCGCTCGCGTCGCTCTCTCACTGCGATGCTGTCACTGATGTCTGGATTTGTTTGGCTGTGCTTATTGGAAATGCCGCACGCTCGGAATGCCAACATCCCAAATATAGCCGTGGAGCTCCAATCTATTTGTCGGGCTTTGTGTTTGTGCACCAAATCTACCGTAGTCGTGCAGAGCGAACCAAATAACAGAGGCAGGCTGGTAGAAAGCCTCCCAGGCGGAGGACTAAATGGTGACATATTGGCACAGGTGGAGCACTGCTGTGCTACTCCACTAGACCCTTAATGAGGAAACATAGCCACGGGGGTCTTGCTATTAAATACAACAAGTGTGAAAGATGGGTGGACCATTAAGTCTCGAGTCAACAGCTTGGAAGAAGAAAGATGTCCTTCGAGCGGCTCGATCTCCATCAGAGTGGGGAGCTACATCCCCAAGGTGTGGCTGGAAATAGGAATGTCAGTGGAGACGAGAAGAAGTGGAGATGGTGACAAAATGAGGTAAAAAAGTTGGTTGTCTGATTTGTCAGCTTCCGCGAAATGACTTTTGTATTTCACTTGCTTGACTCCACTCCTTAGAGGCCAACAAAAGTGAAGGGGGGAAAACAGTTTTGCATGTCCTTGTTGTCCCACGTTGATCAGGGCAAAGTGGCCACGGCCATTAACCCTCATTGATCTTTGTTAAGCCAAAGTAATCATGATCGATTTGCTGTTGGTCGGCTGATTGGCTCATCGGGCGTACGTGAATGGTCAGCGGTCCAGCAGGATTCATCAACAAAATAGAAGTTGATTGAACAATATCGACCATGGAATCGCTGCATCATACGCTCATCACATTGGGTGTAGGGACTTTCATAAGTACAATGAAATCAGATTGCGTGTGGGTTCATGGTGTAGACCATTGAATGAAGTCGCCCGACTCCCTATTGTTCCCTATTGATCATCTCTATAAAACGTTGTACCTAGAGTTGTTTAAAAAAAACATGAAATCATCAAGTTTATTGATCCTTTGTGGAGATAAATTGGTAATTAGCATTGAATCTGCAAGTTATTGATAACCGTTGTGTACCTTTAAAGACCACCAGTTCAGCACTTGCATGCAGAAAGATATGTGTCTGCTCATTTATAACAGGCATTGCATTATTAAACTGTGCATAAAGTTATTGATAACAACCATTATATTATTAATTATTCATTGAAAGTTGAGGATTCATTGAATATTCATTGAAAGTCTTTGGGTATGGATACTTTGACTCTTTTTTGCTGATAAACAAAACATTTTATATCTTTAAAACCTGATATGTAGTGAAGGATTACACTGCATGAAAAATGTTAAGGTCATATGATCCAGTCATCCATCCATCCATTTTCCGATTCGCTTTGTCCTCACAAGGGTTGTGGCGGGTGCTAGAGCCTATCCCAACTGTCTTCGGGCAGTTGGCGGGGGACACCCTGAACCGGTGGCCAGCCAATTGCAGGGCACACAGTGACGAACAACCATCCGCGCTCTCACTCACACCTTGGGACAATTTAGAGTGTTCCACTCACCTGCTATGCATGTTTTTGGAATGTGGGAGAAAACCGGACTACCCGGAGAAAACCCACGCAGGCACGGGAAGAACATGAAAACTCCATGCAAGCTGAGCGAGAGCCTTTTCCACATCAGCTTGTTTGACAAACATACTTGACAAATATATCCGTCTGTGGCAAGAAATGGTTGCATTCCAGTCGACGAAAGTAAATGTTGACGGTAGTGAAAGAGTTGCATAAATGTAACATGTATAGCATTGCTATCCACCTCTGACAATGATCATCCAATCAACATTCGTAGGGTTTGGGATAATTCTATTCGAGTCATCATTATGTGTCGAGTGACTGATGACTACTGTTAAATAATTACATCACGTCTGGGTGAATTAACTTTCATATTTTATCCCATCATCAAGCTCCACATCAGGTTATCCATCATGGCACTCCTCATCTTGTGCTTGGTGCTGGTGTCAAGTAGCAAGAAGAGAAGAGACAGGCCAAACATTGAAGCATTTGTGCTCCGTTACCCAATGATCATCAAAGTCCTGATACTAGTCAGTGTGTGCTCATGTAAGAGGAGAAGACACCCTGCAGTGGTGCTGTGCAACACCGCATGCTTACTTGCATTCCCCAACTCCTCACACAACCACTCTTTCTCACTTCATCACTCATGCCCTGTCCAGAACTCCGCCTGGTTCATTTTCTCCCAAGGAGCCTTGCTTCCTGTTTTTTTTCCCCCCCATTTCATTTTTGAAGTTGACTTATATACTGTATTTCCTTGGTTTACCCCTATTACAGGTTCTACGAATACCCCAACAAAACTCCCCCTCTCCCATTTCCGTTTGTCTTTTGGCAGAGCTTCGGCACCATGTATGGAATATCAATTACAGTGTTCGGTGTTCGCTCTTGTTGGTGTCCCGGCATGGAGTCACTTTTCCGATTTTGCTTTATGGTTAAATCTGTATCAACATTCATTTAGAAGACAGCAGTTGAAGTAATGGCATACAAATCATTTTCAAGGCTACATTAGAATGCCTTTGTCAACTCACTGGTATTTTCAGGCATCTTGTGATAACATCACAAGATTCTGTGCATTTTCTGCAATAAAGAAAGATACATGGGGAAAAGTAACAAAATGAGGAACACATCGTAGTTCTAATATACAAAAATCAAGGAGCGAAGCTAGATGATGGCCAGCTGCAGCCATTGTTACCATTTTTTTTAATATGAAGTGCATTTTTTTTAAATGTACACTTGAAAGGATCTGTCTTAGTTAAAGATATTAAATTCTTACGATCAAAGTGAATCGATACAATTTCTTTCCAATCGTAAGAAGCAAACAACATGGCTGAGAAACCATATTCTACACCACAAGGTCAAACTCGAGGATTGCAACAGAGCCCCACCTGTAGAGAACTCTAAAAAGAGTCGGGTTAAAAAAAGAATGCAATTTGGTTCACTCTGACCCAATTGTCTGGGGGGAAAAAAAGGAATGTTGGGCACCAGTTGTGCTGTTTTGTACAAAATAACCCCAAAATGTTAGGTCAAATTGACCCAAGTTGTGCGGCATTTCCTTTTTAACCCAAAATTTTGACCCAGTTGATTTCTGAGCGAGAGATTACAATTTCTTCAATGAAATAATTCCAATGAAATTGGGATTTTGTGCAGAATGATTGACAAATATTGTTCAATCTATATTTAATTGAATATAGTACCTAGACAACATATTTAACATTCAAACTGATAAATGTCATTGTTTTTAGCAAATAATTTTAAATTAGAATGTTATGGCTGCAACATGTCCCCAAAAAGTTGGGAGAGGTTGCAAAAAATACTGAAAAAGTTAAGGAATGCATCTGTTTGGAACATTCCACAGGGGAATAGGTCATGCCACGATTGGGTATCAAAGCAGCTTCCCTGACTTCACAAGATAGGACATGATGAAGCATAAAATACGACAATGGAGACCCCAGACTGTTGAACAGCATGAAGCTGTAAATCAAGCACAAATTAGAAGCAATTTCACCCACAAAGCTTCAACAATCAGCGTCCTCACTTCTTAAACATTTATTGAATGTTGTTTAAATAAAAGGTAATGTAACACAGAGGTAAACAGAACCTTGTCCCAGCTTTTATGGACCATGTTGCAACCATAAAATCCAAAGTTAATGGTTATTTGCTAACGTTTATCAGTTTGAAAATGAAATATCTTGTCTTCGTAGTGTATTCAATGAAACTAAGGTTGCTTATGGTTTGCAAATCAATGTATTCTTTTTTTATGTTTAACATCATGTCACAACTTCATCAGAATTGCTTTTGTACATAGCCGAGGTAGGCTATATTAAATGATCTAACGATGTTTACTCGACCGTAGATGTGTGGCTCTATAAAAAAAGACAGGTCTGCTTCACAGTAGACGTGCTAAAGTTTATTTTCTCTTCTTTTCAGTGTGAAATGATCCCAAATTGTGGACGTCCTGTCTTTTAAATGTGTTCATCCTGGCTCACACTTCATGCTTTGTGAGTCTGCCGTAACGGTCCCTGTGGAAAAAGATCACCACAAAATCCCGCAATATGTCCCAAAAAATGAGCAGTGACATGGCGAGAGACACATGTTAATTCCTCACTACTATACTTACCTATTAAAAAAATACAGTGAAACTCCTCTACAATGAAATCATGTTTGCAGCAAGAAATTTTTCACAAGGGGTTTTCACTGTAGCAAATTGGATCTCAGATCTAAACGCACACACACACACACACACACACACACACACACACACAAATGTATGTGTACGCGCACACACAAACGTATGTGTATTCTTTATTTTTATCGCAATAGTGCATAAGTATGAGCATACACTTATTTGACACTTCATATAGTCAGTGTAGAAAGAAAAAAAGGGGAAGAAATTGCGAAATTTACAATCATCATTCATTTTTCACTTACATCAATTTCTTGGATAATGTCTTTTATTTTGTTTCCTCTGTCTTTCATTTCGATCACTTTTACCCTCTCTTCCAGCGTCAGAACTCTTCTTGTCTTAGCTGCTTGACATCCAAAGGTCCCTTTTGTAGCAATTTTAGAAATCCAACGTTCTTGCTGCGTCTGAAACTAACGATAACAAATACTTCCTGGACTACTGCGCATGTGTAAACCAGCGTGGTGGTTGCTATTGCCGTTTCTGAACGAAGCAGTAGAGGTCGCTGTTCGATTAGACTTCATTGTAGTGAATCTCGTCGTGAGGCAAGAGCAGAGAAAAAGATTTCGTATAACGCAACACGTTTTTTTTCGTTGTATGGGGCAGGATAGTGGGAATGGTGTTCATGCATGAAGATTTTTTCACACTAGGGGGTATTTTCGACCATGTAGGTTTCGTTGTAGAGGAGTTTCACTGTATTATTCAATTATCAAAAATGTGCTGTCAATAGAACAGAAACATTTGTCTTGGCAAGATTTCTTCAGACAGGTCAACGTAGCTAGTTTACCCGGACAGCCATGTGTTAATATTGTGACGAAGTAGTCAAAGTATTTATTTCTTGGAAAGATCTCCATTAAAAAAAAACAAAAAACAACATGTTTGTTTTACATTCTCGCGTGTCAAACCTGCTGAAGCTTAATTAGTCAAAAGCTCGGTCAATGCCAAGTTGCCACGTAGCATGCTGTAGTGGCAGCAATGATAGGAAATCAAACATTAAATGCTAATCTCCACTGGCATCCGTGATACTGTGAGAGAGTGGAGACCCAATCAGATATTCACGCATGTTTTATTCAGCATTCAAGTCTGAGATGACTTTTTGCTGACATTTCATAGGCCAAATGTTTCGGAGACTTCCAAGGTCGCCGGGTAGATGTCCCTTTTTTTCTCCACCCGCCATCAAAAGTGTTGATTTGACCAAGAAAGGCATGTACATTACAAAAATGTATGTTGAGGAAGATGATGTCTGAGGCAAAGTCCACCTTCGTATCCTGGCTGCAGTAGATGACACGTCATTGACTTTTGTCACTCATGCTAGCTTCGAGGATGCCTGCTCACTTTTTCATTCGGAGGATTTTTCATATTTCTTCCCTGCCGCAGCCGCTCTCCTCTTTTTTCTCTCTATGTATCTGTACACTCCTAATGAACCTCAGTGAAAGCGCCACCCCCCCCCCCCCCCCCCAACCCTCTCTG
>CAAKHF010023415.1:0-21590 GCA_901007745.1 Hippocampus kuda | reverse complement strand
GCACTTAATGGTCGAAGGAACAATTAACCTGTGTATCCACCTGTGCCCATTAATACAAACCTCGATTCTAATAGGGATATTGTCTGACACATAGATTAAAAAACACACACACACACACACACACACACACACACACACACACACACACACACACACACACACACACACACACACACACACACACACACACACACACACACACACACACACACACACACACACACACACACACACACTCACAAACACACACACACACGCAACCGCACCCACCCACACACACACACACACACACACACACACACACACACACACACACACACACACACACACACACACTCCATAACTCCACACGCCCCCTCCACATCGATAAAATAATTTTCGGGGGGGATCGTTCACCCCGAGGTTCTACTGTGCTTAATACACCAATGGTCTAGTCCGGGGGTCGGCAACCTGGAGCTCCCTGGAGCTTTTTAAAATGGAAAAAGATGGGTGAGGAACTGGCAAAAAATGGCAATCTGAAGGACCGAGAGAAGCATTTTAAAACGCTACACGTCAGCTACGAAAGCTAAGTGCATCCCGTGCCTGGTTTATTTTAGCCGCCGTTATGGCTGTTGCTCATTATGGCATGCGTGTGTAAGTGCGTACGTATGCGGAAAAATGGACTCGTCAGACCACAGCACACTTTTTTTAACTTGCCATCGGTCCATCACCAACGAACTCGTGCCCAAAGGAGCGTTCCTGGCTGATTCATGGCTTTCACTTCGCAGGGTAGCGTTTTAACTTTTGATTTGTCGATGGAGCTCTTCTCTCCTTTTTTATTTTACAGAATGATAATACCATTTTTACCAACAATCGCGATAAGCTGTGATCACTTTAGATTCTCAGCGAGACAATCCAAAAGTAATGGCGCAAAGAACGAGACTAGACAGAAGCCGAAAACCTGTCGACTCTGGCTTAAAATGCAACTCCTCTGCTGTTGTTTCAAAAAGCAGCCGTTTCTCACATGACATTTTCAATAATGAAATGCAGCGACAGTCGATGAGACAAACATCTGCTGCAGTTTCATTGCGAAGCCTCCCCCGATACTTTGGGGTATATAAGGGTGGAGCAAACATCTGCTGCTCGTCATTGAGGCATTTCCCTGATTGTAAATAGCAAAACAACACCAGTTGAAGCAACAACATAAAAATAAAACAAAACTGTCAACTGTCGTAACTGCTACATCTTGATCAATACACGACTCTTAAGTTGAGGTGAGGACGATCATTGGCCTCAGCTTTAACTTGAAATATCTTCATAGCGTGAGCCGTAAAAGCCCTTCGAGTTTTATGTTGACATCGGTAGGAATCTTTTATTCATGAATAGGAATACAGTGAAACTCCTCTACGACGAAACCTATATGGGCAAAAATACCCCATAGTGTGAAAAAATGTCCATGCATGAAAGCCATTCCCACATTTCTGCTCCCCCTACAACGAAAAGTCCCCCTGTTCCGTTATACGAAATCTTTTCCTCTGCTCTTGCCTCGCAACGAGATTCACTACAATGAACACAAGCCTTCCGCAAAAGTCTAATCCAACCTCAGCATGCTACAGCAACCTCTACTGCTTCGTTCGGAAACGGCAACAGCAACCACCACACTGGTTTACACATGTGCAGTAGTACAGGAAGTACCGTATTTGTTTCAGACGCAGCACGAACATTACATTGCTAAAATGGCGACAAAACGGACCTTTGCATACCAAGGAGTTAAGAAAATAAAAACTTTAACGCTTGAAGACAAGATAAAGGTAATGAAAAATGAAAGAGGGAGGAAGCAAAATAAAAGACATTATGCAAGAAATTGATGTAAGTAAAGTAGATGCTCATCGTAAATTTCTCTTTTTTTCCTTCTTTTTTTCCTTCTACACTGGCTATATGAAGTGTCAAATAAGTGTATGCTCATACTTATGCACTAATGGAATAAAAATAAAAAGTACACATATACGTTTTTTGTGTGTGTTCGTGTTTACGTCTGAGATAAAATTTGCTACAGTGCAAAGTCCCCTGTTGTGAAAAATTTCTTGCTGCAAGCATGATTTCGTTGTAGAGGAGTTTCTCTGTCGTGAGCGCATGAAAATAAAAATTAACCTTTAACCCGTTCGGGGACAGCGGTTACGACAGTGGACAGCTTGTCATGTTATCAGGTTACAGGGTGCATGAAGGGGTTAATAAGATTTATGATAATTAGGGTTAGCGTTCACAAGTGCAGACTGAAGGGCTTGTAAATGTCAAGAGCATATGACGGCTGCTTTCGGGCCATCCATTTTCTGTACCGCACGAGAATAAATGTTTAATGCAGCTCACATCAAAACATGTTGGGGAATAACATTCCGAAGGTAGAGATTAAGTAATATTTCTTTCGAAACATAAACTTTAACGATAGCGTATTGAAATCCTAAGCAAACTCTCACAGTGTGACGGCGGTTCTATAGAGGCGGCCACGTTGAAAGATGTCAAAGAGAGCCAGTTTTGGAATGCTGATACGAAAGGCACAGCGGGGAGCCAAACAATCCTTTCTCCACACAATTTAACAATTTCAGAGTGACCTCCGCCATTTAAACTTGAGAAGGGAGGCATGCTGTGGAGAGGGACGAGGTGAGCGGTGAAATGAAGATCACAGTGCCCTCAAGCGACCCCGTGGAGGGCAAATATTCCCCTTGACCAAACCCGAATCGCCTGCTTGGCTACAGTCGAGTTCGGAATGCTGTTTGCTTACAATTTCTTTTTAAATGAGCTGGATTTTAGTCGAGAAACCACTGTGCATTTGTCAAATTCAATATGTTCGTTTCGATTTTTGTGACGCTCCAAAGAGCGTTCCGCGCGTCTCGGGAAGGGCACCCACATCTGTTGCGCATTAGGTGCCGGCCGTCAACATTGTTGCCGGGGACCTAATTTAATATTTTCTCTGTTTTGATCTTCCACCTTTAATCACTGGCTCTTGGGAGGATCGGCTTTCCCCGAGAAATTGTTCGAGAGCAGAAAGCAAATGTTATTCCAGTATGTTTATGGAATCGTGCATGTGAAGAGAGGACTCGCACACAAAGAAAAATGCTTGGCCGCCGTGTCTGACGTGGGAGAAAACCGCAATCGGACCGTAAGCAGTCAGGACATTCCAAAACTGGCAATTTAAATTTCTCCACTGAGATGGTTGCGGATGATATGTGCAATGCGAGTGAAACAGCAGTAGGGGGGGAAGAGAGCAGGCGACCCGCACCGCAGGATAGAATAGGGTTTCTTTGAATCAGCACCGCCGCTTTTTATTAAACCACCATTTCTAATACCAAAGTAGCATAACCGAACAAAAACGTGGTTGTGCGCGACTGAGGTGAGCGGGCTCATGTTTGATGCTTGACATCAGGCCCAACTTAAAGTCCAGACTCCCTGAGGGAAATGTAAAGTGCTTCTTCAAGGCCCCTTTGAAGAGGTTTGTTTTCATGGAGCTCATGTTAGGCAAAGGACTCCTTGCTGCCGTCATGACATCGAGAAAAACCTTTTTGGGGAAGGTGGGGGTGCCAACCGTCCTTTGCCAACCATTGATATATGCCTGCACTTTGTTGGCACCCACAACAGAACGTTTCTGTCACATTTTCTGTGGTGTCTTTCAGTCAATGACAAAAGACTGCATTTTTAAGAGAGCATTAGTTCGCTTCACTTACGCTGACGTTGCAGGAACATTGAATGAAGGTTCATTTAACGATCAAACGACACTGGAAAATACAACCTCGTCACACCGTACCTCGGGGGACATAACGAATTTGTAACCATTTCCCATAAAATGGCTGCCAACTACGATGTATAATACAAGATCAACATTTATTGAGGTAACATGAACATGTGATACAGTATAGACATGTCATTTACAAATACGTGGATAAAGTATGACGTAAAGATGATTTTACAAGACATGAAACAAACAAGTGTAGCGTTCCTACTTCATCTCTGAAAACAGTCAGCTGGAGGAAAAAAAAAAAGTTAACCCATTCGGTTGTGTCGACGACCAAAATTGGACAAAAATGTATGACTGTGATTAAAGTTTAATTAATAATTTGGAAAAAAATATTTGTGATGCCCGGAACTTGTTGCTATGGATCACCGGAGGCACGTTTCAACCTGGCAACAAAAATGTGACGTCTCACATGACGCCGGTTTGAACTGTTAAGTTTCAATTAAACAGGCACAGCGTTCTTTATATTTTGGTTTGAAAACCGAACCGGAGGATTGCAGGGGAATTTTGGTGTCTCAGGTGTACGTGTCAAACACAGGTCATAAAATCATTATGCAGCTTCCCAGCTGGACAATTCGGGCAAGTTGAATGCTACAATAGCACAATCTGATCCAATCTTAATAATATCAGCCACAGACACTGATGGGCTGACCTCTCCAATGTACATACTGGCCCACTTTCGACACTTTGATAATCTCGGACATCTTAACCAGATCTGGCTTGACATAAGCAAACATCGACATTCCTGGACAAGCTGTAGCTCAGAAAAGAACTACTATGGGCATCAGCCAAACACTGCAAACTTGGGTCAGGTTGAGATCTGCCTACTCCACTCAAGAACAAACCACTGCCGTTCACTAAAAAATAAGGAACAGCCATTCAAAATCTACGCTGGAGGCAGCACACCTTCAACGGTCAATACATTTGGAGAAAGTTGCTAATCACAGTCTGTGAACCATACTTACGACTCATTGAATAGTAGATTCAACGATCATGTTTGAATCTCTCTGTAAAGGATTTATTTGCATTTTAAAGGTTATTCAAGTTGGCATGTTTGATGACAGCATTGTATGGCGCGACCAAAAGGAGCAGCAAGATAACCAAGGGTGCAGCTAACTGGTGTCTGTAGGGGAGTGGAGTGGTAGATGGGGCTAGAACGGATTGTTGAAACCAACCAATCTTTTGAGTTAATATCCGGAATGGAATCACTTGATTTCGATTGTAACTCGCCTATCAATGGCGCCACTCAGGGGGCAGTCCGTCAAAATATGTCCTGACGAAACGCTCCACGGTGCAAATTAGATTACAGACCACTTGCTTTGAGAAATGCACCAAATCAGCGGATCGATCATTCAGTCCCAAGCACTGGCGGTGCAATCTTTAAAGGTGCTCTGTGCAAAACCTATGCTCGCGCTTTTCCGAAGTTGAGTCAATATTCAAAATAAACACACAAACCTTACAGCTATATAGCCACTGCAAAAAGTAACAAAACGAACACAATGGCCAGATGTATTTCGTTTCTGCTTCCAAAAGCATCCACCATCATTTGCCGTACTGTCAGCCAGCTGGAAAGCGGCATAATAAAACCCTATTAGAGCCTACCGCTGTGTACTTGTTCAGCTCTCGTTATTTGCATTTATAAAATACAAACTTTAGGTTGATGCCCCGTCAGCAATGCCGGCCTGTGCGACTGCAAATTATGCACATGCTAGGAGTCACCACTGACTGAAAGCTTTTAGGTTTATCCGTCGTGAAAAAAAGAGCACCAAGCACACGTCCTTTGAGAACCAGATGGAAGCTAGCAGACATCAAACAGGATGGCAATGCCTGTTCCATGGATAAGCCTGCCTTATCAAGATAATTGGTCTCCAAAGGTATTTTGAGAGGGTTAATAAAATGTAAATATTACCTGCAAGCGAATGTCAGGCAATACAATATCTTTTTCAAGCATTAGCCTTTGAAAAGATTCCAATGTCTAATTGTACTTTACATTATTAGACCATTAATTATTCTGCAAAATGGAGATTTACAGAGCAGCACAATATTGGAGAAGCCCCCCCAAAAAACTGAATTTCAGTACGGCACACAAGAGAGGATTACTTTTAATGACAGTGTCAACAATAAGACAACATAATATTAGTTTTGCATCACTTGCATCACTCGTGTGCCTATAAATGAGTAGTGGGCCCACGTTAAGTGTAGAGTGCTAATGCGAGCATGTGAGCACGAGTTAAACATGCAATAACGATAACGTTCTGAAATTCAGTTTTGCAACACCGCGTGTTAACATTCCAGCAAATGAACAGTGACACGTTTTCACGAATCACAAGTTTACCGTGTAATGAAAGAGTTCGCGTAGGCACTTAGCATGCTGGTTCGCTGCAGTTAGCTCGAGCCAAGACTTACCACTTCTTTCGCCTTGGGAGAGAAGCCATTCTTAGGTCTGCTCCGCTTGAAAAGCTCATCTTTGGCGGAATCAAAACCTACCCCTATCGCCTTGTTTCTGGTTTTGACCGTTTTGACACTGGCTTTGAAAAGTAGCGTTATGTCCACAGCCATGTCTGTGAGACGAGCAGCAGTTCGGGGACTTCCTCCTGTAAACAAATTGACACGTCATCCGGACGTGACGTCATTTCCACGCGACGACGTTCACATTAAACTGGAGGAACAGAAAGACTCAAAGTCCGCCTCAAGGTTTACCGGAGGACAACGAATTACAGCGTGTTTAGGACATTATATTTTGCAATCTGTAGCTATAGGACATTATATTTTGCAATCTATAGCTACTGTGCCAGTTTACTCGATCTTCATTTCGAGCTGCTTACCTTTTAATATCTGTGTGTTACATAGATTGATAAAGCCTGTGAGAGGTCTTGACTTTTAGCAAATCACTTTGAACTCCCGATTTAGTTGTGCTGATTTCTACTTTGCTGTGCTGTATTCCAGTAATCTCTAAAACATAATCAATTACTCATGCCACTCCAACTTGAGGCGATGTCAAGCAGGAAGCGCAGACCCAATTGGACTGACCAGGAGTGTTATCTTCTTGCTCAGCTAGTCCGCGAAAGAAAAGAAGTCATCAGAGGGAAGTGCACCACCGGTTTATATGATAAACGGCAGGCCTGGGACGAAATAACGCACAGCATCAACTCAGCCTTTCCACAGATGCAGCGGACTGTGTCTGACTGCAGCAAAAAGTGGGAAAATCTCCTGGCAAAGTCGAGGGAGGAGATTAAACGACAGAAGATGCACACGGGTACAGGTGAGTAAAATTTGCAGCCTCTTGTACACTGTGTTCTAAAATTTTATGCATACATGAAGTAAGTGAAATCACCATACTACTTTGTAATGTCCTGATGGATGGTTGGTGAATATGTGCCATGTGCCAATAAGTTTCCAACTGATCATTTCCTGCTACGGTATTTAAAAAAAAGCACCTTACAAAAGCAAAATAATTGCCATGCAAGACAACACAGCATTCCACACTGCACAAAATAGCCTTAAAGCTGTGGCTGCTACAGGGATCAAGGTCAACTCAGGGTGTGCCAGCATCATCACTTGACCTCAACTTCAATGAGAACCTGTTGAGCATCCTTGAAAGGAAAATCTTAAGACGGTAGACAGCAGTACATCTGCAAACAGCAACTTTCACATGAAATTCTTGCGGTCTTAAATGGGATCTAATGTGTGTATGCCAATATGTAACTTGATTAGTAAATACCTTTGTTGGTCAAAATAGCTTTTGAAACCTTTTTTGAAATTGTCTCCATGTAATGAAATATTTCTTCAGACTTCTGTAAAACCCATCGTGTTGGTTAATTATGGGCTTCTGCAGTTTTTTAAAATTAGATTTAGCAGTTGATAATGTGAAACATATGCCATCTTGCACTGTATTTTTAGCAGTGAAAAACTGGCAGCTGTGATTGCCAGATAAAAATATTCAGTGAAATGCATAGATGATATAGTCAAATGAACAAAAACTGCATATGGAAAAATGAATATAATGAGCAAATAAATGTATGAAAAGTTATAAAAATGAATAATTTGGAACACAGTGTTAGCCCTTCAGTTTGGTTGTGTTTTTTAAATGCCTTAATCTGTGTCCAAAGATAACACATTGCTGCTTTTCACAGATGATGACCTATCCTTGGATCAGTTCAGTGCTTTGACCCAGATTGTGATTTCTGTGATGAATCCTTCAGTAATGCAACAAGATGAAGACTCCCAACCTTTTGACATGATGGAAAGTCAACAAAACAGGTGTTGTATCGATCGATATTTTTTTGGCACGTATCATAATATGATGTACAGTGGTACCTTGACTTACAAATCAAATTCTGTCCTTATTCATCATGCATCTCAATTCACTTTGCTTGTATATCATATTAATTTTCTCTTTTGAAATTTGAAATGCCATGAATCACTTCCAGCGAGTGTTTTGTTTCGTATCTGTATATGTGATTGTATGTCCTATTCAGTACACAGCTGAAAGTGTTCTTTTTTTTTTTTTTTAACAATTCACTGAAGCAGCGGCCTATCTGAAACTCATTCTTCACTCAACCAACGGCTCTCAACAGAAAGCCAAAACTCAACTAAGCAATGAGTTGTAACTTGAAAAAGCTTGTAGGTTGGTCAAGGTACCTCTGTAATAAGTTGCTAGTTGTTGACAAATCCAAAATTTCTTCCCTTTCAGTGGCACCAAAGATGGAAGCATGTTCTCCACTGGCGAGCAAATTAAAGCTAAACTCGAGCAGTCGGATCTCATGCTCCCTGCCGACGCCGCAGATTCGTCCACGACTATGCCGGGACAAAACCTGACCCCTTTTCGTATCATTCCCAAACAATTTGCAGTGCAGTTTAGCCCTCATTTTTCTGCAGCCTGTGGGGAGCAGTCCAATTCCCACTGCTCTCCATGCGCACATGCAGCACACTGCACCGCTTCGCAAGAGAGAATGGATTTGGAAATGTCGGTGCTTAGAAGACAGGAGGCAGTCCTCAAGCTTCAAGAGGAGTATTATACACTCAAAATTCAGCAGATGAAGAAGCAAACGGCAAAGTCCCTACAGGACTGAAGTCTTTCCACCTGTTGCATCTGCATGTGTCTTGAGTGCTCTGATTCATCCGTTTATTGTGGTTGGACACTAATGTAGATGTATAGTATGTACTTCATATTTTTGCCTCTGCAAATACAGTGAACGTTGTGGCAGGGTTTAGGGACCAAGCGCTGATGCAATTACGGTCGTGAAAATGAGCAACCACCCCTACAATGAATTACCTAAATTCATAGTTCAACCCCCACTATAAATATACCCCATACTATGATCCCGCAAGACGTTAACATAATTTGTGTTTGACCAGGCCGACCCGCGAATAGCGAAAATCTGTGTGTAATTGACATCCATTAAAATGCATGGGGGAGGGGCATTTTATTATCATTTTTCTTTTCGACACGTGAGTATTCAGCTGTCCACTGTTCTACTCTCATATCAGCCATTTTTTTTACGTCCACATCATAAAAAAAAAACTTGTGGCTTCCAATTGAGGACCCAAATGCATAGAATGTGTTTAAAAAAGAAAGGCTTTCATTATTTCAAATGGTTTTGGGGATTACCACGATGAAATTTCGGGTAAAAAAAATCTTTCTGGGGTGTGACATTTGGGTCTTATAATAAGAATAATCAAATCATGTTGAGGCTTATCAAAAAAAGACTTTTTCGAACGTGATTTTGCACCGCATTATTCAGTATCTCATGTAGTGATCATAAAAATATGAACTGTGGCTCAAAATTTGGTGGTATTTGCATATTGATTTTTTTTAGTTCCAGTTGTTAATGTCTAATAATTGGTCAGCGGGTTACATGACATTTCTTGCATAATCTCTGACTGTGATAATTTTTTTTAAATGAAAATAGAAAAAGTCACTGATCTCATTCATGTGAGATCCAAATATGTTTGCAATCTCTGAAACATTCTGAAAATATGACATGCAAAATACTGTACTGTACTTTCATTCCTCTGAATTTAGCGGCAATTTATTGTAGCCATTTATTGCAGCATGGTACTTTTCTGATGAGGTCTATTTACAAAATGGCTTTTAAAATTATGATTTACTTTTGCATATTTTGAAAGAGGAAAGCAACCAATGTTTGTTTTTTTTTCTGTGGGAAATAGATTTCATGCTGCTTCGTAGCGTTTACTCTTGACTTGCAGTCCCCCAAAATGAAAACGGTTCATGCCAAAATAAACGCGGTGGAAATAATGTCCAGTCTAGACAAAAATGTAGTAATTTGTGCGTAATATTTCTCATTAATCAGTGTCTTTGTAAGTGACCGAGCCTTACACTGAAATGTAAGGACTGTAGCCAGACTTCAAATAAAAGCCTCCTATTTGCTGTGTGGTTTGCTCATTTCCTTTGTTAGTGTTGAGGCATGCGTATGTTCAACTGAGTGCTGTACCTTACTACCATTTCAGCATTTACACCTTTTGTTTTTCATACATTCTTTTTAGCTTTGTTCTGAAAAATAAACAGCTTATCGCAGACCCACTTGAGTTAAAACTGCCCAGCGTGATTGAATTCATGACACTGTGTTAATGTGAGCCGCCTGTCCAAGTTTTCTTTCAACACACAACAAAATTACCATTTAAGCAGCCATGGCCTGTCGTAACTGGTTTTCGGAAAACTGGCTGATGGGCATTTGCAGAAAAGCTCCTTGATGACAATTTTCTCGATGTGGCCTTCACTATGTTTTCTTAAAATCTCATTCGCATTCGGCTTAGGGTTTTTATTCATTAGCTTACTTAAGACCAAAGTGTGACAAGAGGTGATGTAATAAGCTCCACTTGTCAACAGGTTTATACATGAATACATTGGACATGTTTGAAGATAATTGCTGAAAACACTGAGATGTACTTTATGTAGTATTTAAGTGTGCATGAAACTTTTTTTCACCCGTTCACTTTTGGGGAGTTTTGGGTGTTGCCCATCACGAGTCTCCTTGTGCCACTACCTGTACAGTATATAATTCTGAATCTTACAGCTTGCTTTTAGCTAGTCAACTATGCCTACGCCCCAATTGTGCATCTTCCCTGGATGGCACACGTTCCAGAACTGTCAAGTGTGATGTGTTTTATGTTACGCAAAGCAATATGGGTCCGTAACTAGCAGTAGGTATATATGTGCTCATATGGCTTTTATTTCCTGGAGCCACAGGTTGATTGACATTTGCCACTTTGTTAATAAATGGTTGACTAATACATTGAATTGAATTGAATTTAATACAACTTTATCGTCAAATGTGCTATACGCATGTGTAATGTTCATATAATGCCAAGCGATCAGTGATGTAGGAGCCTGCCGCAATATTAAGAACCTCCCGGAGCTTGTTAGCCCATGAGCTAGCTAGTAGCTAGCGTCTCTTGTTGAAGAATAGAAAACCCCATAACTGTGGGATATACACAATGTATTCCGGCCACTGGAAGTTTTAATCTAATGGAGTAGGAGAAGAAATCGAAGCAACCCTTTCTGGCTTCACTAACACCTTCCTAACATATGCCATTTGTCTAATTTGTTTCCCAATAATATTTGCGTGCTTCAAATACTTCATTGTTGAGTTATTGTACACGCTACTGTGATGCGATTTCACAGTCTCGACACCGATCACCCTGCCTACATCACTCACTAAAGGAAGCAAGCCAGATTGGGGTCCACTAATTCAAACTGTGTTGTGAAAAATTCAACTTGTTTCCCGTCAGTACAACTGGCTTTGTCACTGCTACTTAAGGAGACAAGCCGTTGCAAGTATCTGAAGTCCTTTTTATAGGGCTGAAGCCTGAAAACATTTGGCTTTGACTTCAAAGGATGAATCTTGCACAAGATAAACATTTCAACTTTTATTTTCAGATACAATACCCACAATTCAGATGTTACATACTTTCATACGCCCGTCATTTTTTTTTTTTGGAAAATTTGATTTCAGTTGTCAAACCATCAACATTGTCTGTGCGTACGTTGGAGATTTGGTTTCTACGAATGTATTCAAAACTACAGAAACAACTTCATTTCAAGATAAGGCAGAGTATTTCTTTACTCTTTATTTCTATATTTAAAAAAATTAACTTCCAATGCACAAGGCATTCTTTGGCATTCCTAGATGCTATCTCTTGCTGGATGAAGTGTCAGTGACAGTATCCATTGCCCCCATTCCTGACAGATGAGCCATGTTCTAGAGTGTCCTCTGGGCAGTCCACTTAAGAGCCTCAAAAGAAACCCCTTAATCTCCACTTTCTCTTTGTTTGCGCTATTATCAGACATGTCCGTCAGGACTGCTTTATCTTCACAGGACTCATCAAGTGGCTATCTGACGTTGTTTTAATTCTATCAAAGGTTCTTATCTCATCTTTGCCTGAGGATGCGACTCCCCGAAAAAAAGGAAAAAAAAACTGGCTCTGGCTAGCGTTGCGCTTATTTGAAGTGAGCGTCAGGTCTTCATGTTTTCCAAGTGCAGCGCCCATGCTTGTAGAGTATTCTTGGTGGTGTCATGCAGTTTACCACAAACAAGCCATCTGCTCTATTTTCTCATAATAAGTTATTTAATGGGGGGGGGGGGGGGAATGAGACATGTCCCACCAGTGAGACAAACTGCTCAGGGCAGTTGATGGCAGTTAACAGTCTTGAAACGGTAGAGGAATGTCCTGCAGCCTGGTTGGATGAAGCGTCATGACATGGGAGTTGTTGCCTTTGAGTTGGGAGCCGACCTGTCACACCCGCCGGGCTTACAAACGAGCCTCCAGACACGTCCCTCCCCGGTGTGCAAGACTCGCTTTTCTTCATGTCCCTCTTCCCATGACATATGACCAAAGTTGACACTTGGTGGACTTTGCCGTGGCATGAAATTTACTCATTTGGCTTGCTTTGGTTGGCATGATGTCATCAAGGCAAACAGACGAAGGCTGTTTGAGCTCTGAAGAAATTGTAGTTCAAGAAATTCTCGTGTAATTGATTTGCTTGAGCTTTAAATCTTATAATTGTCATAAAATCATGCCGGTTTAATTAAAACTAGAACAAAACATAAATGGCACACACACACACACACACACATACACACAAACACACACGCACTCACACACACAGCCGAGAGTTTGTTTTTTATATGCTGGTCAGAGGTTTGCATGACTTAGTGTAATTGTTTTGTACCACCATATTTGCCACTACTCACTTTCTGGATCTGAATCAGCAAGTATTGCATGCAAGGCCATGTGCATCCAAGTTTCCCGGAAAAATAATAATGCAAAACACATGCAGCAATAGGTTAAGTACAGATGTTGCAATCACAAATTAAGACCTTCCATAAGGCAGCTGCTGTTGCAAATGTTCACATTTGTTTAGATTAGACTGGGCAATGCCCATTACTAAAACGACCTCAGGCACAATGTGTCTGCGCAGTGGATTAGCCACAACCGATGCTTTTATTTAGTTGGTAAAAGGATGTCTGAGAAAGGATTTATTATTTTTGTTTTAAGACAGAGTCACTTTTGCCTCTTTTGTTCAGTTTAGCAACATTTTAACAATAAACAAATTATTGATTAAAGACTACATTTTAACCATGGTCATGTTTAAATATGGTCAGCAGTGTCATCTCTCTCTCTCTCTCTCCCATGAATTCTTATTGATTGCCACATTCCTTAAGTGGAAGTGTGTGTTACCGTTTCATATGGCCTCACTAATAGGGAGCCCAGATTAGAACATTCTGGATATGCCTGACTTGATCATTTTCCACAATGGTCTTCAAAAAAGGGTCAGCCATTGCTGTGCCAATGAAACGGGATCCTCTTTGTAATTAAAGCCAGAGAAAATTGGATCATTTTTTGCCTGGACAGCTTTCACATTCCTACCTAATATGGCACTCGAAGCTTTTTGAAGGGGCTAAATTGCTTTCCAAAATTATACCTTTCATCAGTCAATCGCTTAAAAAAAAAATGGCGAGCTGACATTTTCAATGCCTTGTTGTGTGTGTGCGTGCCCGTGTTATCAAGATAAAACAGCAGTGACGGTACGATTCAAAGTCCTCAATTATAGCTTGCGCATTTTTCGAAGATGACAGGAACATTTTACTTCCTGACTTTACCTCTTGAATGGAATCTATTCAGCTTAGTTCTTGTACAAGGAGAATGGACCCTACACGTATCTAGTTAGGCCGCTCAATCGCTACAATAAAAAAAAAAAAAAAGCATTCAATGTACACTATATTTCTTTAATCCTTCCTCTTCCAATCATCATCAGTTAAATGTGAGTGCGCACGTTAAGGAGTTTTGTTCTTTTGTGCACTGTGAGGTGGTTGTGAGCACGACTGCCTCACAGCTCTGACTTTTGGGGTTCAAATCTCGGTTCCGCTTTTCATTTGTGACATGTTCATGTTCTCTCAGTGCTTGAGTAGGCTTTCCCTGGTTACTCCAGTTTCCGCCCACATTAAAACAAAAAAAAAAAAAAGTTAGGTTTCAATTAACTTATGAATCTTATGAATCTGAATGGTTGGTTGCTTGTGCCCTGCAATTGGCTGGTAAGCAGTCCATTGCATACCCCGCCCGCCTCTGGCCCTACGCAAAGGAAGATAAGTGGTACAGTAAATGGATGGCGGTATACAGCTTCTAACTTTGTTTTGCATGCGTATGACAGTTACGAATGTTAAAAAGTGCAATGTGGGACGTTTCATTTCCTTCAGGAGTCTCTCTCTCCAAGTCCCCATATGTTCCACTGGCCAGCATGTTTGACATCAGAAGGTTTCTATAATATACTGTCAACCTTGACTGTAACCGCAAACTGAAAACTTGATATTCTCATTTACTATTTGGCTGGGGAGACCCCCCACCCCCCCACCCCTTTTTTTATAATGCTTCTATGAAATTGAATCCAGCCTTTTTCTTTTTCTGTCATGACTTTGCTATTGACTGGTGTCATCTTGCTATGGTAGTATAGTCATTGCGACAACCATCCATGTTTTTATTGCTCGCAATTTAAAAGTTAGTTGGTTCAACGAAACACATTTACAATTAATAGTGCTCAGAAGAAGGTTGAGTGCTGCATGATTCCCGGGATACAATTTGTTTCCCTCTTCAAGTCGATCGCATTTGTTCGGACATTTGCACTTAGTGACCTCTGCGCAATCATCCAGTTCCAGTTTGACAGATGTGATGCTGACAAATATATGTACACTGACACAAAAGGGTGGAAAAAAAGCTTCGTGGAAGCATTGACTGGGCAGGTTGCACGCCTTCCCATTGCCTCATCCCCAGTGGACAGATGTCACGGTGACATGACTCTGGGACGGAACACGTAATGTGTTGGAATAAATGGTCAAGGAGCATTATTTCTCCAACAGAATGTTGTATTGTGCTATGTGTCCAAACGGGTGACACATGCTGCTCTTTCGTTCCCGTTAGTTGACTTTGCAATGAGGCGGCTCACAAACAATGGCCACTCTTATGCATCCTTTGGCATGTTTACAAGATAGACTCGGGAATTAAACCTCAACAAATGTGTCTCTTTGTTGTTTTCACCCACCCTGCTTCTCATGTTCTCGCCAAGGCCAGTGCATCGTTAACAACTTCTTGTATTTTTATTTTTTTTCATTGGGCCAAAAAGATGACTGAGGCCACATGGGAGAAATAGAGACGAGCTCACAGTTGAGACAACATAGCACGACACTCCCAGCCGTTAATAACATCCGGTCCCCTGAGTCTGACTGTCTCGAGCAGCAAAAGGCTGCAAGAGGAGAAGGTCAAAGCAATGGCTGCAGCCAAAAACAAAGTGATTGGTGATTTAGAAAAGTACATGCAGGATTTGAAGAGGAAATGGTTTTAATGGCAAACACTCAATAGCGTGTAATTACAATCACACAACCTTGGAAGACGGTTTATTCCATGAAGAGCTTGTCTTGTCCATTAGAGGGAGGAGACTGGGAAAACATCACGAACCCAACAGAGACCATGTCCAGCAGAAATTCTTCCTATCTTCCTATGTCCATCAACTAGAGCTGAGAGGCCAGCCAGAATTTCCTACATGTCATGATCACACAATGCTTGTGCATGATCATTTGATGCATTCATAATGCCGCGCAGACTAACTCAAAATATGAGCTGTTGCATGGTGCTTGCCCTGCGTTGCGAGCGTTTGACTTGTGAGTAAGGCACATCATCAGTTGCAGCCATTTATTGAACAGAAAAATATAGCCAAACACACAAACAAAAATGAAGGCACTCGCAAGGGGCATGGTGCAGAAGTTGCAACCGCATTGATCACTAGGACACGACCCCTTAAAGACACATCAACAGCGATACTGTACTTTCAGTGTACTTCCACTTTATAAAACCATTTTATTTCTGTATTTTACAATGCAGTGTTAGTTTTCTTTGTTTAAAAACGTACAAAAATTGCTGTATTGTCGGGGGTGCCGGAATAAATGAATGGGATTTCAATTCATTTCAATGGACAAAATGGATTTCATATATGTCAGTCATGAGGTGTGTCATGGACTGAACTGAACAAGTCAAGGCACCACCGTTTGTTGAATCGGACCTTTGGGCAATTAGACAATTAAACAATGTGATTGAGCCTGAAAATGATTCTTGACAAATTTTGGTGTCGTGTCCGAAATTAGGAGCGTTAACAATAATACCCGTAACCCTAAACACAGAAAATGGTCATCTGTGAAAATGGAGGACATGCACGTGTTCAGTATTGAGTGTAAGTGTGTGGCAGACCACAGAGCCATTGATTATAATGTTTCTCGAGCAATTTACCACACTTCATCTGTGTCCGATGAAGTTGCCTTATTTACACACGTCAAATATTAAACAACCGTGTACAGGATATGTTGTCTGAGGGGTTTTGAAAGGTGGTTTTAGAGACTAGCCGGGATAACAAGCAGCCGATGTGCATTTTTCTTTTTATTAATCAATGAATGGTTTGCATATTCCAGTGTTTCATTCATATTTGCAGGGCTGCAGAAATAGGGCTGTTGCCTGTTTGTATTTACCTGCAAATATATATTTATTTTAATAAAAAAAACAGAAAAACTTTTCATCTTTTCAAAAATGATAACTTTTGAAGCTCATCATCAAGGGTTCTGTTTCAAACTGATGAAGGCTCTTTCCAAGGATAACAGAATCCATATCTAGCTAGCTAGCTATCTTGCTAGATATCTATCTAGCTAGCTAGAAAGATAGATATTTTTTACCCACAGCCTCACCTTTGTAACAGGTCGTAGTACACAAAACAAAAACAAAAAAATCAAGCCAGTCATGTTGCCTTGTCACACTTCGCAAATATATGAAATTCTGAATCATGTAAATGCGCACAAACAGCATCCTCGCCTGTCACTTCCCATTCATTTGAATGGCATTTTGGTGATGGTATATTTCCACTGAAACGTCTTCGCACAGGACAGAGCTTTAGTCATTGCTTGAATACTCCAAGCTCCACTAGACTTTCCCATGCCTCACAATAAGTTCAGCCTTTTATAACCAACACATGGACAAATATCAGCCCACTCGGAGTCAGCGTGCGCGTCCGAGCCGACACCACACCCCGGTGGAAGAATGAGAACTCTGTGTGATTGATCGTCACTTCTAATTTAGCTTCAGGCTTTTTGTGTGTTTCCCCGCAGAAATATAGGCCCCCTTAACGAGACTGAACCACAGACGCGGTCAGGCCCACTGCTTTGAAATGTAGCAACCCCTGAACCAGAAAATAATCAGGGGGACTTAGGCATGCCACCGTGGCCGGAAATTCACTGTGAATACTGGTTACAGCCATGACCATTTCAGATCGCGAATTTTTAGCTTTTAAAATTCACTGCAAGTCAACCAACCACCGGGCTCCCCTTGCCACCCACCCCCTACTTCACTATACCACTTGAATTTATGGAGAACACACAATTTGTGCTTCCTCTAACCAAAAAGTGGATGAGTAGTCTCTCAGGTTTTTTTTTTGGGGGGGGGGGGGTATGTGTGAGTATGTGATGCACATGCACACAGACACACACGTAGAGTAAGTCCCTTTTAGGCATGTGGTTTGCCATCGTAGCTTACAGCACATCATAGGCATGGCTAGTTTTCTGCTCGTCCAGCACAAATTCTATAGCGACATTTTCCCCCCTCTGTTATTGCTCCGCGTCCTCTTCCACTGCGGAGGAAGAAATTGCGGTTGAGAGTTTATGCCAAGTCTCCCCACAGCTTGTCCTGATTACTAGGTAGACAAGTACCCACGGTGCGACGTTTCCCTTCCTTCAAGTCTCCAACTGATCATCTCCAAGGGAAGATTTTAATTATTCCTCGCCACGGTGGTTCATATGTGTTGTTCCGACGTTAGGACTGTACACAATCTCAATCAGCTTGTGGGAATGCCCAAAATATAATCACATTTTGAATAAACAACACTGGGCCGCATGTTTTTATAATGCCAACCAAACGTTCTTTTTGGGTAATCTGCAGCTTTACTTTTCCCCAGCCTCCTTTTCCTCTGATCACGACTTTCCCTCTGATTTGTATTTACAGCTTACTGCCTTCTAGCCAATTAGCGAAGGCAAACACAACAATCAGCCTCTTGACTTAATATACTCCACCTCTTCAGCAGTAAATACCAAGTGATTCAAAAGTTGATTGTCATTCAGAAGAGCCTGCTGGCTTTAGTCTTTATCAAATAGAAAGGAGTCCTTTACACATGGAAAACCCCCACTGCCACCCCCCCCCCAAAAAAATAAAAAAACACATGCACACACAAATTGTCAAAGTACGATACAAAGAGGAATACTACAATGGCTGATGAACCCTAAGGCAGATTATAGCTAACTGACCTAGTTAGTCATTAGAGTTTGGTTGTTATACGCAACATCTGTTGTGAGTGTTCTGTAGATATGGATTATTTTAAGGAATTGTACCTTTTTCTTCTTTCATTAGAAATGTCGTCAGTTACAGTCACCCAATTATTTTTGACAAAATTACATCTTTACCAAAATAACAATATTACAACCGTTTACAAATGCGTACGATTGTTTTGCAAACGCCACTGTCAGTGACATCATGGATTCGCAAGAATGTTCAAAATTTCCTTGCGACAAGAAAACGTACTTGCGAACATGTTTTTATAAACCCAGATGAAACCCCAAACTCGCTACGTTTGCTTGAATGATTTTTTGTTAACGTTTGTATTTTATCATTGTTGTTGTAGCTACACGAGATGAGCTAGCAAGTGAAGATCTGATGAATTGACCACACCAGCTAAAACTACAACCACTATAAAATAAAACACTCTGACAATTGATCAAGACCATGTCAATCAAAATTGAGGCTGTTTCATACAGTGCCTGCATTCAATGCTCTGGAAGAAATGAAGAGATCTGACTTTACTTTTAGCAATGTAGCATAGATGTGCGTTGTGAAACCTGTTAGTACAAGCCTACTGTCATTACTGTCAAATGCATCTTCACTAATCCATTTACGACATTTATTAGTCAAGGTATTGTTTGCCTGCGGAGTAAATTGACTTTATTGCCTGCTGACAAAGTGAGAAGTAAAAAGCACGAGGGAGCTTCATCACAATCACAAAGGCTCATCACTAGACAGTAGCATGACAAAGGGAGCATGCACTAAATGGAGAAATGCTTTGCATGTAAATCATTCTAGTTTCCTTGGCGTCATGTGAAAGTATGCGAGCGTGCGCAAAGCATCCCAGGCATGTTGCTGGTAAGGGAAGGTCCCGACGCCAGACCGAGCGGCGGCGCCATTGTCAATTTGTCCATCCAAAAAAACACAGAAGAGGGAGGGACGGGTCACCAGACAGCTTACAATAAAGGATGAAAGGAAAGTGAATATGATGTAAGGGGGGGGGGGGGGGGGGGGGGGGGGGGGGGGGAGATGGACCGAGGAGCGGCAAAACAATCCCAAAGGGGGAGACAGGTGCCTGGAGGTTACGTTGGAGACAGAAGGGTGAGGATGGGTGAGGAGGGGGCGAGGCAGGAAGATGGATGAAGTAGACCCCCGCTGGGTGTCCGTCTCAGACTCCCGTCTCAGACTCCTCTTCGCTCCTGTGAGCACAGTGGGGGAAACCAAAGAAAACAGTTTTTGTCCACATTTGCACAATATTCTAATTCTGAAGTCCCTACCACGACCTTTTTAATGCTTCATTTGTAAATTGTTGGCTGGTGTGTTTCGTTAGTCTGCGGAATTTTGCTGAAGATGGGTGAGCTATTTCCATGAAGATTTGACAAAAACTGTTTCTGTTTGGAAAACTGAGGAAACTGAGCTGTATCTTGAGATAAAAATAAAATTATTTTCTTAATTCATGGGTGTCAAAGTCATTTTTGTCACGGACCAGGTTGTAGTTATGGTTTTCTTTGGAGGGCTGTTTTTTATATGTTTTTTTTGGGAAACCATATAAATGTTTAATCATCTCCACATATTACATACACAGCGCACAACAAATTCATGAATAACTAGTTTTAAAATCAAAGTCAAGAATAATTACTGTTATTGCGGATTACATATGACAATTTGAAATTTTGGTTCAGACTCTAGCAAGCATTGCGGAACTTGATCTCCTTGATTTGTTTTTGCGGGCCACATAAAATGATATGGCGGGCCAGATCTGGCCCCCGGGGCTTGACTTTGACACCAAAGTTGGGGAAAACAGATTTAGGGCATTTCATTTCATTTACTTCACATCTTTGTTTACTTTTCTTCCATCATAGTCTTTCACAAAACCACGCTGAGCCCAAATGAGCTTTAAATGCCGATCGTCGTCGTATTGCAACGGCAAACACCACGAGTGCGGAATGGAGCGTGCGAGCTCGACAGCAAACTGCTTAAAAACAGGAAACTACAATGCAAGCCACACATCTTCTACAAAGCCTTGTCCAAGATGTTGTTGTTGTTTTTTATTTTTGTTTGTTTCGATTTTTTTTTTTTTTTTGTGGGTTTGAGAGTTTCCAAAGCAGGCCCTCCCTCTCGTCTGTGCACCTTAGAGGAATGTGAAGAGTGTGCTGGTGGAAGCGAGCTGATTTAGCTGTTCTTTGATGCTCCCTCTAGTTAGCCGTCTCCTGCTGAGCTCCGACATCCTGTCAGCATGAAAGCTCTTCTCATCCCCCGGGTTTGTCACTACATGACCACAAAATGCTGTTCATGTGGGTATGTGCGTGTGGATGTGTGTGCGGGGGAGTTAGAGGCTGAATGGGAGAAGATGTTTCCGATGTAGGAGGAACTAAACACAGTCAATAGACCAAAGGGGAAAGTAATCATTCGGCTCTATGATAGAATGCCAAGAGCATGGGCCTGGTTGGACTAAATTGCCTTGTGTGTGTTTGTTATACATGTATTAAAAATACTGTGTTTCCGCAAATAGTGGCCAAGGGCGTTGGGGACGGAATGAAGTTATTGTCAGCTGTAGATGGTGCGATGCCTCCATTTGTAGCTTGGCTTTTATTTTTAGAAACCCATTTCGTTTGTGTTGTGAGCACTCGGTGTACCACCATTTATGTTGTTGTCAGGCACCACTAAGTTCTGTAGTTCTGCAGCGTAATCAAGAGGGGAGAAGAAGAGGAAGCAAATATACCCTCTTAGTCAGAGGTGTCAAACTCATTTTTGTCACGGGCCACATTGTAGTTGCGGTTTCCCTTGGAGGGCCTTTATGACTGTGAATTTTATGAAACCTTATCAATGTTTAACCACCTCCACATATTACATACACAGTGAACAACAAATAGATAACTAGTTTAGACATCAGAAGTCAAGAATAATTTTTATTCACCTATTGTTCAAGTTACTGTAATGAGGG
>CAAKHF010023413.1:0-10573 GCA_901007745.1 Hippocampus kuda | reverse complement strand
TGTGTGTGTTTGTTGGTGGGGGGGGGGGGGGGGGGGGGGGGGGGGGGGGGGGGGGGCACACCCGGCTGAGAGTCGTGGGTATAAGGCGGTCTCCAATCGCCCATGTCACGTATGCGGCCGACCCCATCATCTACAAGGGGAGAGCTTGCAGTTTACTTGCATAAACGTGTGAATGTCATGCATGGCCCATAGCGAGTCTCTTTCTGCTTCCACAATGTCAACCATGGGTGTGCTTTGACTGCCCTGATTTTAATCGCCTGGCCAAGAGTTGGCTACGTTCCATCCCGCAACTCCATCCAATTCTACCTATGAAAAGTCCAAAAGAATAAAAAACTCGAGTGAAACAGCACTTGTGATGGGCACAAAAATAGGGCCCTGCCTGTGCAATTGACTTGCAACTAAACCAGGATGTACCCCACCTCTTGCACAAAGTTGGATAGTTAAAGGCACGCCTGAGACCTTGAAAAGGATCATCCAATGTTTCCTCACCTCTATTGATCCAAGGAATCCATTTTGAAAAACACATGGCACTCAACCAAACAAAAAAGTCAGAAAAAATATGAAAATACAGTAGATAGAATAATGATCTCATTTTCATTTACTCACAAATTTGAATTACGAGTATGTTCATTGAAAATAAAGCAAATATATTGTACTCGCAGATAGCCAAGTCTTAGTCTTTTGTAACAATGGCAATGCATGAATATTGAGCTTAATGCCTTGTGCCATCTACCAAAAGAGGTTTTGATTGTTTTGCCTTTGGGTATACATTGCCGGCACAGTTAAAGGGCACTAATGTTCCCCAAAATGCTTTCTGTGAATTTCTGTGAACCAACACATGCGTCAATTGTCCTGCAGTGCAGAGAAGATGCTATTAGTTCCATCAAGTAAATGAGCACTGAGCACTTCAATCCAAACTTTTTTTCCTTTTCTACAAGAAACTATGAATTATTTAGTGTTACTGCCTAGAGTTATCTAATTAATGAGCAATATGTCCTTGAGCAGGGGTTTCAATTAATGTGGCTGGGGGTGGGCCGTTCAAGATAGCCAAAAATGATGAGATTCTCCTTTTGCACTACTGTGTGTGACCGCTCATTATATTTCTCAGAATCACATCTCCGCCGTGTGACATTTTCTCACCAGCAAAATGCAGTGAAGGAAAAACAAATTAGGAAATAGTTTTAAAGGGCATTTTAGTTTGGGTAATTAATTAAATTTTAAGTAGCTGATGATAACACAATTCAATATTTCCAGCACTACAATTTGCACCATCACAATAACAGTTAGGGTCTTTAACGAAATAGAAATGTTGCTGGAAGAGGGAAAAGTCGGAAGAGGAGATTTAGTATGAAACTGTTGAAAACTCAATACAAGGGTGCAGTGAGATACCAGTGACTACAGGTATTTCGAGATGCAAACCATTGTTTGGCCGATTTTCTTTGACTGGCAAGCAAAAACTTTTGAGATATTTGAGTGTCGTGTGCTGGGAGTGAACTCAACTCAAATCACAACAAGTCGCAGTTTGGCAGATAGTTAACAATTCTTCAAAAAGGAGCTCTGGGCTGTTTATTAGCACTTACAAACTTTTATGTCAAAGTAAACATAAAACAAAAAGAAATACACATGGTGCATTTAGTACAACCACGTAGCGTTGCCTTATCAAGGGTGTCAAAGTGACTTTTTCACAAGCCACATTGTAGTGAGGTTTTTCTTCGGAGGGCCGCTATAACTGTAAAATCAAATAAATGTATGATCTCCTACATACACATAACAAATGGATTAATATCTACTTTTGAAATCAGATGCCAGTAAAAAACATATGTTCAAATATTATTACATTTATTATAAAAGGGTGATTGTTAAGAGAAAATCCTTGCAATATATCAACATTTTTTAAAGTGAAGATAATTTGCAATTTTTGTATGACAGCAAAAAACATGAAGTCGATGCAATAATTTGCCTTTGTGGGCCACATGAAGTGATGTGGTGGCAGATCTGGCCCTTGGGGCCTGGAGTTTGATGCCTGTGTCTTAGATATTTAATTTAGCTTAATGGTAACACGCAAGGCAAAAAGACTTTAGTTAGTTAATGATAGCATCGGTGTCGCAGTGTTACAACCCTTTTAAGTGTTGGCTACTCGAATCCATCAGTGCAGCTACACATGTAGGCAGACAATATAATAACATTCATAGGCATGACTTCTTTATTCTCTCTGAAAAATACGAATATAACTGCATTTCACACTAAATCCGTTTATCTGTATTGTACTGCATCGGGTGACCAAGGCTTGCACACAAGAAGGAACAGCACGAGGCCTATTGTATGAAAGCAAAACAGATGGCAAGAACTGTTTCACGAAATATTTTGTATTTTCATATGATTTAACAACATCATTATGTTTTTATGAAGTAAAATATTGTCGAGCGCTAATTTACTTATTCAAAAACCCTGTAAAAATTTTTGTTTCGTTTTGCTGGGAGGCTTGGAAAGGATTACTGGCATTTCAAATGGGCTTTGAGCATTCACTTGTATCGTACTTTTTCACCGACAAAACACTCAAAGGGGTTGATGCTGACTCCTTATTCACCAACTGATGACACAGCATGAGGAACAATTGGGGGGGTTCAGTATCTTGCTCAAGGACTTTTGAGCCAAGTGTTGGGGATCCAACCCACAACCTCTGGGTTGGAGACGACCATTTTACCACAGAGCCATGACATTGTTACTGTATGCTTTTATTGAGCATGTTTTTGTAGAGTAGTCGTCCACTTATAAACCGTATCTGGATCTAGATGATCTTATTTCGTGCAACCACTTGACGAAATGACCGATTAAATTCATTCCACCCTTTTATTTTTTCAGTGTTGCTAACTTAACTATTTTAATTTTCAGATGAACCACTTGAAATAATTGGTTTGCTTCACCTTGAGAAATGACTTTTCATAAAGTTAAAAACTTCAGGTTGCACTAAATGAATTATTTACTTCAGCCAAAGCTAAACCATTTGGTATGCCTAATTCCTAGGGATGTAACGATAACATGATACTGTGATATAAAATCATCATATACACAATAATAAAAGCAGCACAACTCCATCAAAAAACCATTTTGCTTGACCCAAACACAGCAATTTGAACTACATCGAACATTGTTCCGATGTGCCAAACGACAGTAACCGCTGACATCAGCTTGCTCACAATGCTTTGTTTCTGTTTGCCATGTTTAAGGGCATTCACGCAAAAGGAAAAAACTAAATTAGCGTTATCGATCATCATCAGTCTAATGTCCGTTCAGACCATAATATGCTGCTTATACTTGCTTGAATAGCAACCATCAATGCAGAATAGTGATTCAATGTTACTGTATAAACAATGCAGAGGGTATGGATGTCAAAACTGCTGGGTGACTTCAATGCTTGTGACCAATCATAACGCGTTGCACAGAAAGTACATTTATATCACACACCGATTAACATTTTTCCGAGGAACACAATTAAAAAATATATGTCAGAGAAGAAACAGCAACAGTAGGGCATTGTGTGTTTACGTACGCTCGGCGATGACCAGAGGTGGGTAGAACAGAAAGTAGCCCACTAATTCAGCAGTGAGCTGGTTGAGGAGGCCGCTCGAGATGGTTCCGTTGAGTTCGGTGTCCTGGTTCTTCACCACATACACCAGCGAGACCGATGGAGAATCCGGTTCCTGCGCCACACTTTGGATCTGAAGATTACCAGCCAAATAAAATGGGGTCATTTTTAAGGGCTGTTTATTAAGACATGACCTGCCACGAGTGTACATTATTGAAATATTCCATGTCTTTATTTAACCGCACGCATTAACGGGTCGCAATGAGTCACTTTATAATTTAAAGAGTGAAACTGAAACACTGTACAAAATGTCTATGTTGTCTATAAAGATTGCATAGCGGAGCTCCAGACACAGTATGACACTCTGAATGAACAACCCCACAGACCATAAGAGGACCTGTGTGGTGTTCGGGAAATAATAGGACTGAATCATCACAGTAAAGTGGGTTGTAGTAGAAATCCCATCAGACTGCGCCATGCCTGTAAATATTTCAGAAGATGAATAATAAATGCTTCCTATATCTGCAACTGCTTGGCTGTGCATGTCCTGGACTTTATATCCATGTCGACCAGAGGGAAAATGATAGTGGAGAGAGAGGAGGAGAAGCAGAAAACACGAAAGAGCAAAGAACTTGGACTGGTTTAACAAAACGAATGAGTTGTGAGCTTTGTTTGAAATCATCACGTCCAGTAATTAAGACAGAGACACACACACACACACACACACACACACACACACACACACACACACACACTCATAATGATTAGAGGGAGAGAGGAACTGTGGCTAGCAGCTACAAAACTGTCCCAAACGATTGTTCATCACATCACACATTTGGTTTTCACTTATTGTCTGTGTCACAATAGACAATAGAAAGCCTTGCACTACCTCCACGGTGAGCTTGCTGTAGGTCTCGAGCACTTTGTCCTGAGCCTCGTCAAAGGCGCTCTCCAGTCTCTGTTCGAGCCTCTGGACAAAACTGCAAGAGTAGATGTTGTCTGTGGGGCCAACAAATCTCAACACTAGGGAAAGGAGACAAGAAAGTGTTCAGTATGCTGTAACTAAAATGGTGCAAATTGGGGTGGACTTTCACGCTATGTCCTCTCAGTGCGACTGTGTGTATATATGTGTGCATGCGCACGTGCGTATAAAGTGTGCCGGAACCGTAAGCCTTGAAATTAAAGCAGGAGAAAGACATCAAAGATCCAAGTTAAGTTTTTAATACTGTGGTGTTAATGAAAGTGGATTAGACTACAGAGGTGTGTGTTTAACAATACAACTTTTTTAAACTTCATAAGCAATGTATAGTCATTGCACTACTAAAGTATATGCCCATTCCAAGTAGATAAAACGTAATTAAATTAAAGCCAGTAGTTCATTCACACCTCAACTATATCTAGATGCAAATCCAATGCGGTTGAGTACATATCCCCAAAAAACCTAAAAACTGTCTGTGAATCATCATTGCAGTATACAGTACTCTGTCATTTTAATGGCTAGTCAAATCTCTGAAAAGTAAATCTGTCATCAGTCAATTTTTTTGAATCCGCTTGCTCTCACTCAAATCACTGATGGTGTCGCGGTACACTCGCCTGACTTGTGTGCGGGCAGCGTGGGATGGGTTCCCCTCTCAGTGACGATGTGAATGTGGGTGCGAATGCTTGTTTGTCTCTAAATGTGCCTTGTGACGAACTGCCGACTAGTTCAGGGTATAGTCCGCCTTCTGCCCAAAGTCAGCTGAGATAGGGTTCAACGACGCCCTGCAATCCTGTTCAGGATCAGCGGTGTTGAAAATGAATGGATGGATTTTCTCATTACTATCCCATCTTAACTTCCAGCGAAGTGTGGGGAACACTCTGGTCACTTGCAAATCGGAGGGCAAAAATAACAAATTAGTTTAAACTTTGGTATTTCACATAGAGCTACATTAACAAAAAAAAAAAGGAGAAGACGAAAAAAAAACATTTGTACATTCTTCCCTGATCTCATAATCCGCAACACGTCTGACACAAACAGAGTGAATCCATTTGCTAATCTTGCTAATTTTATGCAAATTGTTCCATGCCTGATAAATTGGGATATCAGCTGCATTAATGCTTTATGAGCTCCACAAGACTCACAAATCTTTAATTACTCTTCCCTCAATTAAAAGCTTGGATTGCAGAATTTACAGAACAAGTGAGAAATAGTTTCAGAGAAAACAGAAAAAGACCACCAGCAAAGGAAGCAACAAAACCTTTCCTACATGGTTTTACCCGCCAAGTCATAGCAGAGGAAGGAACACCTTAAAGATACTCTTCTTGTACTTGGTGTACTTATGAAAGGTGGTGGTGAGTCACTACCAGAGGTCCATTTGAAGTCCCCATATGATTAAGGCTATCACATCTGTTTCACAGAAAATCCACACTAATATACACATTCAAAATTTAGAACCAAAGGATTGTCCGAGGCGGCCCGGTGGTCCAGTGGTTAGCACGTCGACTTCACAGTGCAGAGGTACCGGGTTCGATTCCAGCTCCGGCCTCCCTGTGTGGAGTTTGCATGTTCTCCCGGGGCCTGCGTGGGTTTTCTCCGGGTGCGCCGGTTTCCTCCCACATTCCAAAGACATGCTTGGCAGGCGGATTGGACACTCTAAATTGTCCCTAGGTGTGAGTGTGGGCGTGCATGGTTGTTTGTCTCTGTGTGCCCTGCGATTGGCTGGCAACCAATTCAGGGTGTCCCCCGCCTACTGCCCGGAGACGGCTGGGATGGGCTCCAGCACCCCCCGCGACCCTAGTGAGGATAAAGCGGTTCGGAAGATGAATGAATGAATGAAAAGGATTGTCCGATTGTTGCCCAAGTAACAGGTCCTGACAGCCCAAATCTATTGATGTGCTTAAAAGGCTTGCTGCATATTACATTCTGCAATTACAAGCCTTTTATTGTATTCTTTTGTGCAACACGTCTCCAGTAATTCATTTATAAACGGCATCGAAATAAGACAATTTGATGTTATTTTCTCAAAATCATCAATAGAAGGCAATAGGATGCTGCTCAGCCGCTCGGCAGTCACCTTGATTGACACAGAAATTAAATAATGTACATCGGTTTTTAGATGAACAGGACAATTAGTATACAGCTAATGATGAATATATACAAAGTATATACAGTGCTTTAAGTGGACTGGTACATTGCGATAAGAAGAACCAGAACTTCTGAATTTTAGCCTTGAGCATACCGTGACATTGTATAGTGTACCAGGGCTTCACATGGACCCACGGAACCGTCTTTTGTTACATTTCCCTATTGCGCTTTGTGATACTCATGAAGGATTTTGTCTACCTCAAATTAAAAAAAAGAAAAATGATATATATTGTTTTCTGCCTCCGGAACAGTTTATTTATTGGGTCAAGGAAGTACAGTAGATTATATTTTCATAATGTAAGACACTGCCAAAGCAAAGCCTAACTTTAAAATAAAAGCTGCCCAAATAATACACTGATGGCAATGCAATAGCCTTCGCTGGCACGCATGGTTGCATGATGGCTAGCTTGACATGGCTTTTTCCAACATTTTGGTTTGCCTCTTCACAGTTTTTTGTGCCATTGGATAGTTGCTAACAATATCAACACAACGCCATCCTGAAATCAAATTCAATCACTAATTTAAGACGCTGAAAAGCCACAACTTAATGACGTCATCATCGTATGACGCGGCACATTTCTCCAGCTAGTCGCTAACGGGAATGGTAACATTGATGTCTTTCTTGCACAAGACATTACGGCCATTTTAATGTAAAAAAAAAAAACAACAACAACAAATTTTATATACATATATATATATATATATATAGTATACTTTTAAAAACTATTTTCTATTATATAGATATTTATTAATAAGTTAACTTGATGGTTTCTATTTTGTTTTGTTTTGTTTTTTTTGTCTGCCCACACCTGGCGAAAACTTCACCAGCTGCCACTGCTCAAAATGTGTGGTAAAGAACAAGGTCTCGTGCAATTTAAATCTCTCCCCAAGTATCTGTTTGCTTGATATCCATTTGTGAATAACACAGATTCTCTTTTTGATCCCCATCCCAACAGACTCTGCATACAAACCACCGTTTGGCATGGATAAATGTGTTTTCTTAAGAAGCTGCTTTGTTAAATGGACCGATTTCACTTTGCTTGGAATCACGGGGGTTTGCATTGGATTTAGGGTATCAAAGACTAAAGGAGAGAAGATAAAATGAAAAAAAAATCCCTTTTCTGTCTGCTCTTTTGTTCCTCACTTTCCGTATCCCTTTGCAAATAACCTCTCCCTTCACACTGCTGTATTCTCTCTTTTCCATTTCACTTGCAGTAATAATATTGTGGAATTTTATGAATGTAAAAAGAATAAAATGTGATATAAATATAACGCTGCATCTCTGCAACAAACTCCACACAAAGGGGCCTTAACCTGTATGCCTCCATGCTTGCAATTGCAAGCTTTTGTTAGATTTTAAAAAAAAATATATATATATATATATATATATATATATATATATATATATATATATATATATATATATATATATATATATATATATATATATATATATATATATATATATATATATATATATATATATATATATTTTACTGGCATGCCAAACAACAGGTGGCGCCGATCTGACCCAACTGTAGGATCACAAGCCTAAATGTATTTTTAGAAAAGTAACATTATGACACTGATTAATTGAGAAAAGACAAAACCACACTGACAAATCAAGCATCTCCCCACAAGTACGAGCTTGTATCAACTAAAAGACACGCGTTTTAAATTGCAATATGTCTGTCATCACCTGTTTTCAGCTGCAGGTGAATACTTGGAGTGGGCACCCACGTTGCCACGGGAATCAGAACTGCCTTCACCAATGGTGTGTGCTGCCTGATGTCAGACAGCAGCTTGTCGAAGCCATAAACACTAAGCGACTCAACCACAACGGAGGAAATGTAGACGGTTTTGACACCAGCCACATAGTAAACCAGTGTCACATTGTGTGGGCTGCTTTCATCACGTTCCACCTGCAAAAGAATGCAGAAGTTTGTCAAGTTTGCATAATGACCAAAAACTGAGTACAGGCTTTGCATATATTGTATAGTACATTTACAAACAGAAAATCTCAATCAGGGAAGAATTGCTAACATTCTGTCCTCAGTTCTTTTCATGACTAAGAACGGTAAAGACCGAAGGCAAACCCACAAAAGCTGCCCCGTATAAATTGCTTTACGCCACCCCTAACTGCTACAGAATATAGACATGCACAAGGAATCCTCAATCATCAGTTAACCTTCGAACATGACACACTTGGATTTGCTAACATATTGGGCTCTCTTTTTGTGAACGACATAAATCATGTGCGGTGTGTGGCGTCACTCTGCAATCTCTAATTTCACAGAAAGGTACAGGGTGGCAGATTTGTGTGAGGGAGGACTGCACCACGGTGGGAGTGGTAACAGTCAACATCAGTTACATCACTCAAAGCAGCTAGTTTTCCTTTAAACGCATTACACTAGTCGCGCACTGACGTCTCGACAAAGCGGAAGAACATCTGCACCATGAGGTGGGCGCTTAGAGACCGTGATCTGCTTCCGATTGTTGATGTGCCCCCTGCAAAGCTGTGTCTCGCAGTGAGATAATTTAAAATATAATACAATACAATGCAGAGTGTCAGATATCCACTGTTCACATTTTTTAAATGAAAGAGAACGTGTTACACCAATTGTCCACCCTGCGTCGACAATTAGATGCGTTCGGAGTAGCCCATCACCAAGACACTCCTGCAGCTAAATACATATTTAGCTCGTTGTCTTCACTTATATTTCTAAAGAAATGTAATGCAAGCGTGATCCAGAGTTATCAGCCAGTAGTTAATTTGTTATTGCTTTTATTTTCAGTTAATCTTGGAAATGTTTGGTCAGCTAAATTTGGTAAAATGCCCATCTCTGATGATAATATATGAAATAGCTAAATTACATTTTCTGATTTATTAATCATTTTTCATATGCTGCTTTATATATGCAGATACAGCATTATATTTTGCCATCTACATATTGTGTATTACTTTTTAGCTTTAATACTCTATAATCGCTATTCCTCATTTGTAAACCTCAACTATTGAAGTACAAACACTTGCTTGAAAATATCTCCTTGACCGCAGGCAGATGAGCGGTTAGGCCAGCATGCTTCTGTAGAGTTACAAAGTTAGTCTCTTTTTTTTTTTTTTTTAATTTGTTGCACAGTGGTCCCAAACGTGAAATTTTAGGGGCACCGTTACAATATTTCGGGGCACACACTGTACATTGACATTGTGTAACTGTTTACATTTTGACTCATTTTTACTATGTTACTGACAAATGATCTTTAGTGTTGAGCAGGAGTTTATCAGCAACTAAATATGTTCAAGAATATTAGAAGAAAACAAAAAAAAAAACCTACCGAAGTAGTGAATTCACTGTTTGAACATGCGTGATTAGATGGGAAATGTACTCACTGTCTCAAATTTTAGGGGCAAAATGTCACCATTAAGGGGTGGTCAGCAGCCCTGTCTAAAGTATTGTAAATGTTTGTTTCTATTTTCAGTAATCTATTGGGAGCGCGACTTGAGATTCTATTGCAAAATGTTTGTGGCCAAACCTTTTTCTTCAGGTTTGCACATCAAAATACTGAAGATTTGTAAAACTGGTGAACTTGTCAAATCGGGAACAGAGAAACTGTACCTTCATTTTTTTTTTCTCTGTCTGTCTGTCTGGCGTTGCAGCTGTCTATCTCTTCATTGTATATGACCTGGCTTTGAAATCACTGATTTAATTGGTACAAAATGTGTACGCTGTGCACTATGCATGGATTTTGTGTGTGTGTGTGTGTGTGTGTGTGTGTGTGTGTGTGTGTGTGTGTGTGTGTGTGTGTGTGTGTGTGCATGTGTGTTTCAGGTTTTGTGGCGATACACTGGAGTTGAACTAAAA
>CAAKHF010023412.1:0-11444 GCA_901007745.1 Hippocampus kuda | reverse complement strand
AGTCAATGTTGATGGAGAGAGCGCCAGTGTCCAGCAGTGCGGGATTAGATCCATGCACTCAAAAAAGCACTGTTAATACACACACACACACACACACACACACACACACACACGCACGCCATGATAAGAAACAGCCTGAAACTGAGGCATGCGACACACTTTTGCAGCCTGTTAACTATCGTAGCTTACACGTACCGTTTTAAAGTGCTTCCCTGGGCCCTCCTAGATTCCTATTCTTTGCCCGTGCCCTTGGTGAATTGTACATGAAGCAAACTCTGAATAAGAATAATGACGATAAAAGATAGAGCGCAACAGCTCTGATCACAAGCTGCAATTGCAGACTGCTGAGCGCTAACAACTTCCGGTGATGTAATCACAAGCCACCGTAAATTCAAGATTTACCTGCTTTATTTTATTTTTTAAATATTTTTGTTGGTGAAAATGAGACTGATAAGATGATTAGGGTGCAGCGTACATGAACACAAAAAAATATGTTACTAACGTGTACAAAGACACACAAATGGTTGTTTGCTTCTTTTCTCCTCGACACTCTTCGGATCTACTTGGGACCTGTCTTAGATCTACCGGTAGATCAGGATCGACGTAATGGGTTGTATATCAATGTTAAAAGAAAATTTAGGGTCCACTGTTTTTCATCAGTGCGAGTTGGTGGCGTGGAGGGCGCAAAAGGGACAGGGCGCCCATCAAGCTCGGACCGCCACTGCTCTCAGGAACAGACCAACGTCTCAGCTCAAAAGCTTTTCTTTTTTCTTTTTTTTTTTTTGCATTCAACAAATCCGAGCACCGCCTCCCCGCCGTCCCTCCGCCCCGCGCGCAGGCAGCCTGTCCGCCAGGATGGGACCAGCAGCCGCCTGATATCCATGCATGCATTCATGACCGCTAGGTCACTTCCTGGATGGAAGAATGGTACAATTCCAGCAGCAGTTTTTCTTCGCATTGCGCGTCGCTCGCAATCACGGATAAACGCCGAGTGATCCGATCGTTACTTCCAATCGATATTATCGGACCACTTTTCCTCCCACCCTTTCGTGTGTAGTTAAGGACATCCATTGATCGCCGCCTGACCCCTTTCCACTCTCCGGGAATGTGGCTCCGCGGAAGCCCGTCGTGGAGTCATAAAAGCCCCGCTTGGAAGTGTTTTCACACAGCCGTGGCGTGTTATTCCTCGATGCCCAAGGAGCCCCAACTTGGATCAACGCAGGCTATTTTGTAACGGGGGAATACAAGACATTTTCTTTTTTGATGCTTGCGTGGCCGCGGCATCAACTTCATTTTTTGGTCGGGGGGGAAAGGCTTCACTCGCACGCGTGGGATTGTCACCCTCCCTCTTTTCCTATAACAAGCTAAAAGACTGAAAAAAAAAAACATCCAGAAACTTTGTCACTCATTGCCTCCTGGTTGCTCTCCATGAGTAGTCTAACATGCAGAGGAGACGGGAACCGAATTGCTGGTGGATTTTATCCGTAATGCTTCTAACATTGCCCGAACACGGCGACTGTCATCCTGGTAAGTAGCGGCGCTTACTTTGCGGCACACAAGCTAGCTTTCATGTTACCAAGCCCCGACTCTACATAGCTGCGTATTTGTATTACTCTCATTCTTGAATGTGTGTTTATGTGTATCTTTTTTTCTTCTAAACATATCGACTCTTGTAATGTCGACACAAAACGCGTTGAAAAAGGCGACGCTCAACACAACACGTCCTGAAGCTCGCTTGCTTATGAGTGTTCACGTTATCATCCAGCCGCACTGTGGCGCAAAATATCCGTCACATTAACATCATAAAATCAACACTTTCTTTTTTTAATGTAACTTTTTAAAACGCTCTTTTTGTCAGCTCGCAGCTTGTCAAATTGTTGGTAGGGATGCGAAGCATCCCATTGTATTCCAATTGCCACTTTTATGCCATCTTTCGTATATCGTCTTTCTTTTTAATTGCAGCCAAAGTTTGAATCAAATTGTCTTAAACGTTTTGTGTATCTGTGTGTGCGTGTATGTCTACTTGTTATGATGAGGGCGACACTTGCCCCCTTGGTATGCTAGACAGCGAGTAAAGGACTGTGACTCATTTTACATCCACCGGACAATTTATTAGGTACACCTGGGAGCTGAATCCGTGTTCCAAAAAGACAGCATGACAATTTCGTATTGCAGTGTGACACAAAAATAACCATTGTTGGGTTCATAGTTCTCTGACGGCATTGATAAAAAAAAAAAAAATTAGAGAAATGTAGTTCCCTTGAGGTGGCACGATAGTTGACTGGTTAGCACGACCACTTCACAGTGCAGAGGTTACACCGTTCGATTCCAGCTCTGGCCTTCCTGTGTGGAGCTTGCATGTTTTCCCCGTGCATGCGTGGATTTTCTCCAGGTACTCCGGTTTCCTCCTATGTTCCAAAAACATGAATGGCAGGTTAACGGAACACTCTAAATTTTCCTTAGGTGTGAGTGTGAGCGCGAATGGTTGTTCGTCCATGTGTGCCTTGCGAGTGGCTGGCAATGAGTTCAGAGTGTACCTGTCTGAAGACAGCTGGGATCGGCTCCAGCACGCCCACGACCCTCGTGGGGCATATGCGGTTTAGACAATTGATCGATGGGTAGTTTCCTTGATGCAACTAACAAGAAAATGTGTGAAAATGCCCCCAGTATTATTTTATAGTATATTCAACTTACATTTAATTGTGCAAAAATCTAATTCAAAGAAGTGCATGCGCTGTATTTGTAGTCTGCAAGATTGAAGAAATAGCTCTCTGACAGTATCACTCAAAATGGATTGGAATTCTTTTGCAGATTTTTTTTTTTTTTAATCTAAAGGTGTAGTGGTTCATTCAGACGATGTTCATGGAACCAGCGTAGGTTCAATTCCTTGGTGATGTTCCAAATCTGCACCTCTTTGACAGTGTTCAGTAGCCTTTTTGTCGATATTTTTTATTTTTATTGACAGATTTTGTCCAGGTCTTTTTTGATAATGTGCACTCTCTAACAGTTTAGCTGTTCACTCATTTGACGTCCATGCAGGCAACCCAGGCTGAATTTCCACTCAGGGACAGTGTGAAAGGTCGGTTTCTATATGTGCCCTGCATTAAGTGGTGACCATTCCAGTGTAGAACTGTGCGATATAATTAACTAAATTGCAGTACTATACAAAAAGCAAAAATGTACAATTTCTACCCTCTGTCATTGATGATATTTCAAATTTTTCCTGTACTTTCATTTCCTCCATTCAGAGATACGCTTACGCCACCGCCACTAGCTGTGGATGTGCGTCCAAAGTGTGGGTGATCAATGTATCCAGCGATTCACATTAGTGTTTGGAGCAATCTGTGTTCTCCGATGCACGAGCCGGTCGGTGCGTTATTATCAAGAAGCAGTCTTGTGTTTCTTTTCTATCCATTGGATTTTCATTTTGGCACTCAGAATTTATGTGAGTCAATATGTATTATCTACAGTACTTGAATGGCCACACGACTTCTTTCTTCTGTGTCCTTGATGTCTTCTTTGTTTCTCATCGACATATTTCTTTGACATAGTCCCTATATTGTTTAGACTCTATCACAACAATGGGTTGAACCAGGTTATTCATTGGAATCGGCAAGTACTAATGCACCAGGTATTGTATCGGGACCGTCCTTATTTAAAGATATTGCATTCTTCTGGAGGCTGCTGATGCCAGCCACCGATACTTGAGACAAAAAAATCTGACATTGAATAAGACCTCAGCAGTAGTTGGCCCTATACTGCAGCATTTTTGACACGCTGGCAAATCATCATCTGTGCCAGAAAGGTTTTTGTTCACAATTTTGTGTCCATGAGTTACATGAAATTTTAAGTACAAGAGGTATTGGTACTCTGTATCAGTGAGTACACAGCGGATACTTGTACTAGTATTGCTATGTTAAAAAAAAAAAAAAAAAAAATTGGATGGCGCATGCCTAGATCTCCAGCATTAGCTGACAAAGGTGTTTAAAAGTAAGCCTCAAACATTGAATTCATTCACGTTTATTTGTTCACTGCTACACATACCTGAATGTCATTTGAAGGACTTCATGTTATTTCAGCTTTATTGCACTTTGAAAACTGTCTGTACCACTATTTTGAGACATATTGTAATTGGCTTTTAGACATTTGTATTTTATTAGAATCCATTTTTATGAATGCATTATTCATTTGATTGTGTTTTCTTTTGTGAAGCATTTGACCACCACTCTTGCACAACTTTTGTGTTATCATAATGGGCAGACTTGCCTATCGTTTTGACCACAGGTCAAAAATCTGCAAGTTTCGTTCTTTACTTTTGCACTGATGTTCCTCACCAGTTTTTTCCATATGTTTGGATGACAACAACCATCAAATTAGCAAGAATAATCGAAAAGATAACCAACTGGGAGTAGTTGTCGGTCATTACTGACAAATTTGTTTTCCCATAGTCAAATCCGCATATTAAAATGAAAGTTAAAAGCAGCAGTGATGCATTCCAACAGCCAAACATTTTCCAGTTGGAACATAATTCAGAGAGTATAATTTGTTGGTGTTGCAACTGTGTGGCCTAAAATGCGCTCATTTATTTTTCCCTAAACTTTACCATCTCTGATCACTGTTGCTGGTCCTCACTTCCCAAAAAACCCCCAAAAAACTTGCATACTGTTCTTTGATTTTTATCCGCTACTGTTCAGACTGGATCCATTCATGTCGTTTTTTTTTTTTTTGTTGTTGTTTGTTTTTAATTGGCTTTATTTTCTTGTCTGGATGAAAATTGGTTATTCTCTAATTTATTTTATTTGTTTTTAGCCAGTACAACATGAGGGAGATGGCGTTAAATCAGGTAATGTACATATGTGCTGCACTGTCGGAGAAAAGAGTTGGTTAGGACTTGCCAAATAAATAAATAAATGGATGAATAATGCAACCAGCGCACTGACAAAGTGACCTTAGACCTCGGCCACCTCAAGGATCTTGCTATTATTAGAAAGCACCCAACTGTTACCACCACAAAATCTTTATTCATAAGAAGTCCATCTTTTAATGTTTTTTATTTATTTTTACTTGAATTGTCATCATGATAAGAAAAAAAATGAACTTTGACAAGTGATGGACATTAGGATATCTCTATATTGCAAGTTTTATTCCTTATTCTGTTGTCAAGGATTTTCTGCTTGAGGTGACCGGTTCCCCAAAGTAGATATCAGTTCTACAGCATTTTCTTTTCACCACTGACTGTTTTCTGCTACTTTGTCTGCCGCTGCTTTTCGCACCGTCTGTTTTGTTGAACACTTGTGACATTTGTCGCCTATTGATGGGGTGTAGGTCGGATGAGCGCGACTTGAACATCCAAACAGCAGTCGCAACGTATACACATCCGATTTATATCCACATACGAAAGAGACCTTGGTTGGATTAAAAAAAAAAAAAAAAAAAGAATTATCCTGTTAACATTGACAGGAAAAAAAAATCTGATAAATGTCACGCTGCGCAAAAATAAAATAAATAAATATACTAAATGACCTGCAGTATGAACTAGGGCTGTCTGCCACTAATGTTTAATTTAACAATTGATTAATCTTTTGCCGACTTTGTATCGGTCTGTCGTGGTAAAGAAGGAGCTGAGCCAAAGGGCGAAGCTCTCAATTTACCAGTCGATTTACGTTCCAAACTTCATCTATGGTCACGAGCTATGGGTCGTGACCGAAAGAACGAAATCCCGGATACAAGCCGCCGAAATGAGTTTTCTCCACAGGTTGTCCGGGGCTCTCCCTTAGAGATGAGGTGAGAAGTTCGGTCATCCGGGAGGGGTTCAGAGTCGAGGCACTTCTCCTCCACATCGTGAGGAGCCACATGAGGTGGCTCGGGCATCTGATTAGGATGCCTCCTGAACGCTTCCCTGGTGAAGTGTTCTGGGCACGTCCCACCGGCAGGAGGCCCCGGGGACGACCCAGGACATGCTGGAAAGACTATGTCACCCAGCTGGCCTTGGAAAGCCTCAGGATCCCACGGGGACAGCTAGAAGAAGTGGTTGGGGAGAGGGAAGTCTGGGCTTCCCTGCTAAAGCTGCTGCCCCCACGACCCGACCCCGGATAAGCGGTAGAAAATGGATGGATTAATCTTTTGATGATTTTTGCCATTAAATTGATAAATAAAATGTTTATTTAAATGTTCATCCCTTTATTTAAAAAATGGACATTATCTCAAATTAACAGGGAAAAAAATATGATTCAGTTACTGGTTTGTTCTGTAAAATGTGAAGAATCACTCATTCTATCATGGAGGACAATTACGATTGAGAAACTGAAGTTTTAAGGATTTGGATAATTTTTAATCAAAAAAAAGTATCGAAATGATTAATCGATTATCAATAATAATTAGCAATTACTTTGATAATCATAAATCATTGCACCTTAATTTATGAAGATATCCAAAAGAAGAAGCAAAACAAACTCGAGTTCTTCCTTTAGATGCTTAATGAGCTGAACTCACACATGATGTCCAATATATTTTTCCATTTGTTATTGGTGGAATTCGGACTAGTCCAACTGTTCTTATGTTATGATGGTTTAGCAAACGAACATTTAGAATGACGATTTCCACGAGAGCTTTCTGGTGTCCGACATCATTCAAAACGAAAAGGGTTACCGCATAAAAATAGGACAGTAAGCTTTGCGAGTGTGAAGATTGGGTGAAATTTTTTTTTTTTATGTCAAATTTTTTTTTTTTTTGAACTGCTGCACAATCCATCAGCTTGCCTGCAATGCCACTTAATCAAGAGCGGAGAGCTAAACACGCATATTCTGTTTTCATCTCGCAACACAGTGAGGACCAAAGTGAATGATTGTACTTGTAGTGAACTGGAATAGCCTGAAATTAGTGCGACCCCCTCAATTTATTATTCAGCCGTATAATTAAAATCCTCAAATGTCATCCTTCACTGTTGGTAGCATTGGTAGAACGTTAAATGCAGTTCTATCCCAGATTGATGTTGTTGCTACTCGTATGCGGCACCAATTATCCTCCATATCAGTAGCAGTGATGCAACAGAAGAACGCTTCTGTCTCAATCACAACCCTCACGGCCCCCAACGCTCCCAAGTTCCCCGCTTCCATGCCCTCAGCCTGTCGTTTTATTGACTTGTCGCCTTACAAGCTGTGAACACAGCAGACTTATTTCATATTGCATACCTCAGTGGACCTCTGACACGCAGCAGAAAGGCTGACTGCCGGACGAACGAAAAGGTCGGCGGTTGAAAAATCTAGTTCAACTGCACTCTGTTCACGTAATGGTGCTCAGCCAGCATGGTGAGTGAGGCTTTTCAATTCATTACCAGAATCTTTTATTTATTTATTTTGTGGCTTTTTGAAAAGGGAATACCGTAAATGGAGAATACATTTCGTTACCCCTCTCTGTCTCTTCAAACCTACGCGACGCTTGTCACCGAGGTAACGGTCTGTGCTTCGTTTTATCTGTCAGTCGAGGCTCTTCTTTACTTCAGTTGGTAGCCACTTAAATTGCGCTACTTAACATTGAGATTTAATCAATGTTAATGGGCCCATTAATCCTATATCTTCTTACCTTGCCTGCAGGTAGCAGATGTTACATCAGTTTACGTTGCTCACTCGCTCTTACGCTCCAGTCCTCCTTGCTTTTTGACCAAATATATCTTCCAAATTACATCAGCAAAGTAAACTGGCAGCTATGAGCCCGCAGTAGGGTAGGTCACACTTCAACATATGTGACCATTTGTTCCTCGTTTTGGGAATCTTTCGAGTACCGCGGTTTGCTAGGAGAATGCTATGCCAAACGTTCTTACGACGAGTGGCTGCACCACGCAATAACTCCAAATCTAAGTATCGAATTTACGGGAGCGTCCCCCATCACTCTTCAACAAATTCAAGGTCATTTTATTGGATTACTGTAACCCTGTTTTCATTTGAACGTTTGTGCCCAGTTTCTAGAGTTGGTGACATAAATATTTTTGACTTGTTACGCAGGCTAGCTTAATACAAGTAGCGCAGATGACAACAGTTTATTTCCTGGTTGATGTCACTTTACATAGCATAAACTCGTTTTTCCTGAAATAGGTGCTTTTACTGTTGTTGTTATGTACCCAAATAATTCTAAATCATATATTTCAAAAACAGAATTGCAATGTTGTGGTTGTCACATCGCCAGAATGTGGTAACAGCCTATAGAGTCCACCTTCAGAATGGGCAACACTGAAGCACTACGTGATTGCAACCAACAGAATACTGATGTTTCTGTCTCAACAAGTTTGCGATCTAAAGGAGAATAACCAACCTTAAGTTAGTGACAATGAGTCTGTGTTAATGTGTTCAAAGTGACACAGTCGCTTTAAGAGTTCAGGCTACTCAAAGACATTCTCCAAATAAGTTCTTGTTACTCCGTAGTCAATCAAGTGAATTATGTCAAATTCCCGTGCATAGTCTACATTGAGGTACCTACGTGCTGTTCTTATTTATATCCTTTTTTGCCGAGACAGTATGTTGTTGTCACATTTGTGATTTTCATTAGTTGTAAGAAAAAACATTTTCTGTCGATTTAAGCAGACTCGTACGTAATGTCATGTCTAAACTTCAAGTCGTGCTGACTAGTCGACTTTACTAACACAGTGACTTTCAGAGCGTGACGTCGACTAGTCACAAATCACATATTTTTGGCTTGAGAAGGATCACTTGCAGCACCAAATGAGATTGTTGAATGTAATCAGTTTTGCTGTTTTTGAATGTAAGTCAAGGGGAAGAAAAAAAAAATCCAGTCTCAAATATTAGTTTGCAAAATGTTTCAGCCCACAGTAAGTGAATGGAGGGAAGGCGATCATTCCACCACACATGAAGAACGTGATTATTTGCAAAAACTGCAAATTTCTACCATGCAGCGCCTGCTGTTGTGGTAGGCCAAAAACGAGGACATGTTCCCCCCTTTTTTGACATGTTGCGCAAATGTTACAATGGCTACCCCAGAGGCAAGCATGCCGGCAGAGAGATTTTTTTTTTTTTTTTTTTTTTTTCTGCTGCTGGGAATACAATCATGCGACAGTGGGAAAGCCTTCACCCAGCCCACATTGCTGCTCTTGTATGTTCCAACTTAAATTTGGCGCGTGCTTTCCATTTTGGGGTGATTATCTGTTACTGCATTGTATCAATGTCATCAGCTACTACTCGACGTTGAGTTGACTTTCATCACATTAGTACGACTTCGTCCGAACTCGTGCAACCTCGAGTCCAAACAAGGATTTAGATGTGGAAATGTAGTCTAGGTTTCTTGTTCTGAATGAATACTTATGAGGCTGGCGTCTCGTGATCGTGCTCTCCTCGGATTGTAAAGAGAGCTAGCGGGATGAAACAATCATCATCATTGCATTGTATTATGTTTGGGGAAATGTACATCATTCAAATGCTTAGTTGTGAATTGTCTGCTCAAAACGGTAAAGTATCCTTGTGAGATATCATCCGTGCTTATGAATGGAAAGGATGGACAATTAGTTCTCGACATCAAACTCTCCAGTCTTGAAGATGTCTTTGCTTCTCTTGACAACAAAGTGAGTGGGCGAGTTGTGGTGTGGCGCACCCGTCCATGTTTTGAAAGACAGTTCTGGTGACTGCCAGAGACACTTTTTGACACATTTTCACAGTTAGAACAGGATATGTGGGAGAACAAAAAGAATCTCAGTCAAATCATTCAGTGGACGTGTGAGGTTGTTATAACAATGCAAATTTATCTGCACTTATTTTGCCAAAAAGACTCATTGAATTTAATTATGCGGTACTTGCAGGGACTTTATTCCGCTTGGTGAGTTTGGAGGACGTGAGCCACACCCCCATTTGAGGGTGTGTGTTTTAAGCACGTCATTCATGAAGTTCAGATTTGACGCCGATCGGACATTTCTGATGTTTGCAGCTGCATGGTGAAGAACTCCTTCTGGAATTTCTCTGGATAATTGGTCCACTATGTAAAATGTAGGACAGCACATCTTGCTGCCTCATGATGATAAAATCATGATGACATTAGGACCATATGCTGTAAGTCTATATTTTGTCTCAGCACTTTGTGTGGTGTCTCTCGACCAGCTGCCCGTACAACTCGCTAAATAGTCAGTTGGGAAAAACATTGCAACTTTGAGCACTTTTCACTTACGCACATAACTGTGTTTGCTTATTTTCTTGCAATGACCATTTAGCTGGTCCATTGGATGGAGGAAAAAAAAAAGTATGATGGCTGTCGGGACTCTCGTTATAGAAACTATAATAATGCCATCCTGGGATGTTCATGTTGGAAGAAATTGGCAATGCCCGAAAGTATTATTTCAGGTTTTGTGCTCAGTCGTGCGCAACAGCTAGTATGCGTTGTGCTTGCTTTGCAAAAAGAAAAACTGCGTACTAGATTTCCTCCAACAGTGACCTCTGCTCTAATAGACGTGTCTCAATTAATCTCCCGGTGTTTCATCCACTTGAAACAAATTAGCCCCTCTTCCCAATTAGACCCCTTCGATTTTCCTTCGTAAACATAGCCACTAATGACTTAACTGCACTGTTGCTAACCAAAAAAGCAGCAACTACATAACGGCAAAACACTGTAGGATCAGTCAAAAATGGGGACACAGTGCTTCCTGTTATAAATGGTGTGCCTGGAGTTTTCACTGGTACTGTACAGGGCCAGTGCTTAATATATTTTTTTAGAGCACCAGTCATGAAAATAGGAAGAGACCATCCAACATCTCTATTGTGGACACTTTTATTTTCAACGAGCTCTTGTTGTTTCACCATTTTGAATCAGAATGAGGACTTCTAAAATGAATCTTATCTTTAATACCCAAATTAATCATATGGCATGCAAGCACCCCAGAAAAAAAACAAAGCAGTTTAATAATACAATTAAATAACTATAATCAAGAAAAAAATAATGTGCTTCACTATGTGTTCAGTATTGTTGTAAAACAATAAATTGGAAAATTCATAGATCTCAATAAAAATATATTTTAGCATAAAAATATCATTCCGGATCAGGATTTCTTCATCGTTGCCCATAAACTGCGATTTTGGTAATTACCGAGGCTGTTAACTTTGGGCAGCTGTGACATAAACCTTTCATTGAGTGGTGGTCCAATAAACGTGTTAAGTACCGTGTATATCGTATTTAATATTATAGAAATGTCCTTGTCCTCTTTGCAGTTGGGTAAATGCAGCCACACTTATGTTGGGAAATATGGCACTTCATACTGTCACCTATGAGTCACTTCTGTGTTTCATCTTCATAGAGTGCAAACACACATTGAGCAGTTTCTGTTTTTCACTGTGCGACTGTCAGAAAAATCTGGCTGCTGTTGATAATAGCAATCGATAAGCTCGGAGGCACACAAGTACGGTTAGATCGGACAAATTGGAAGCATTGCTCGATTCCCATCCATACTGCACATC
>CAAKHF010023411.1:0-17968 GCA_901007745.1 Hippocampus kuda | reverse complement strand
GCCATCGTCATCGCCGTTTTTCTCGGAGCGTCCGTCCTTCTGGCTCTCATCGTCATCATGCTCAGGAAATTCGCAGCCTCCTAGAATGTGTTAGGGTGTGTGTGTGTGTGTGTGTGTGTGTGTGTGTGTGTGTGTGTGTGTGTGTGTGTGTGTGTGTGTGTGTGTGTGTGTGTGTGTGTGTGTGTGTGTGTGTGTGTGTGTGTGTGTGTGTGTGTGTGTGTATTTTTGCTTGTTCTGTATATGTGTTAATTGATGCTGTGGCAGGTCCCCTAACGGAGGAAGCATAGCTGCTCTGCTCCACCCTGTGCTCATTTTGCATGTTGAGTTTACATCATTTTCATCAGGATACATATTTTAATTTCACAATTTAAAACATTTCCCACGTGTCTCAATATGTCTGACATCAAAATAGGGTACATTAAAACAAAATTTTAAAAAAATAATCACCTGACGTACAACTGTCTCCTAACCTCGCAGAAATTTGCTTGGACTATGCATTTTGTTACCATGACAACAAGCAAGCAAACGACTTCTACTTGCAGAAGGCGATCCCAGTGTGGGAAGAGAAATCACCCTTAAACAATAAAAGCCTTGTCAATCTTGGAATCGGAGTAGAATGTGTGGGGGGAATACTGTGTTGCTGTTTGTGGCAAGCTCATAAATATTTTATCAGTTAATCCCTTCTGATCAACTGTTTTTACAGTTGCAAAAAAAAAGATCAGAACACATTTTTTGACCAATTTATGCAGAAATCCAGGTATTTCCAAGGATTCACATACTTGTTTTTGCAACTGTATATGCGAATTCGTTTTTATATGAATGTTTAATATTTTGTTTTAACTTCATGCCTCAGTCACACATGCCATAGTATTGTCACTGCCTGTCAGTTTATTAAAAGCTGAAAAAGCAACAAGGTCTAATGCAGGACTCTTTCAGAAGAAATGTATGCCTGCTATTTATGCTATCGAAGGTGTTAAAACACTGCAACATCGATGCTAACTTCAGTAGCCAGCTACGGTATTTTGCAGTGTTGGTATTATGCTAGTAAAATTTTGGACGCTCTTTCAAGTTAAATTTTATTAAATGTATGCCTGCCAAGAATTTATGACAAATACTTGGCATTTCTTCGAAATCATAAAATTGATGCTATTGTAGGTGTTTAATACCACAGAAATATCGATGCTAACTACATTAGCCATCTATGGTATTTTGAATTAAGCTAGAACTTTCGACGCTTTCGTGACGTTTTATTTAATAGTGCCAATCAGGTTGTAATTATGAAAAACAGCAATTTATAGAAAATGCAACGCCCAATGTGGTAGATAGGTCTGAATTTATATTTTAAAAAATCCAGAGGTTTATTAAAGCAGCAAGATAATGTACAGTAAAATACACCAATATTGAGTCACACACATCAATTGAAACAAACTGGGTACAATTGTTGGGAAGAAAATAGACAATTTTAGATGTCATCTACAAATCTTGAAAAAAATCGGCAATTAATAAAAAGCTGCAGCCAGCACACTTTGGTTCCTTCTGACGCTCTTACAGTCTAAAGCCATTTAATAAAATCCAAATATACATGTAACAACTGATCATATGTAGAAAATTCACTTTACTTCATATATTGCTTGGTAACATTCAAAATTCATTCAAATATATGAGGTATGTTTTGTCACTCAGCACTGGTCAACAAATTATGACACCCCCCCCCCAAAAAAAATCAACACAAAAAACTACTGTACTCAATTTTGTGCCGATTCTGCCCTCTTTTTTTTTTTTGTAGCAGCAGGAAACCATTTTCCTGTAGCACATCAGGTTTTTGTATTTTCTTCACATAATGACTTCAAGGTTAGCTTCAGCACAGGTGCAGCTATAAAATTACTGTACAACACATGGTAAAACCCTTATTGCGCAAGCACTACACTGCACTTACAAAAACATGAAGTGCTAGGAAAAAAGGACAATTCAGGGACACACAACATCATATTTCTTGACCAGTGCTTTTCAAATTTACAAATTGACATTGAAATCATACATCCATCAGTTTTCTATTCTCCAGGATTGCTTATCCCAGCTGACTGAGCTAGAGGCGAGCCACCCGGACTGGTCGCCAATCTATGTTTGGGTACAAGCATCCACGCGCATGAATAATTTGGCATCCTCAATCCACCGACTGTGTATTTTTTTGGCAATGTGGGAATAAATCAGGCAAGCAAGGAGAGAACATCAAATTCTCCAGTACAGGACGGCCAGAGTCCCAAACTGAGACTGATCTGCAAACCAGTCTGCCACCATTCTATTACACAAACTACTACAAATGTTTTGTTAATTGCAAAGAAAAAAAAAATAAGAGAAATGAGTTTCACAAGGGTTAAAGTGCAGTTTAGAAGTGTAGTCAAGAACTGAAGTCGTCGTTCGCTTTATGCACACATGTAAGTAATCACGATGTAAGGGCTCTCAGAGTGAGTAATTTCCCTGCAGTGGTAATTCTGTATAGCTGGAAAAGAAAACACAACACATGTTAGAAACTGAAATTGGGACATCCAGCTGGTCAATGGCAGGGCATGAGAAGCTTCGTTCATATCTATGGACAAATCTTCAATATAGTTCAGAAAGTCTTGAGGCTGAAAATGGAAATCTTTTACAATTTTCTCCGTTTGCAAACGAAAAAGATGACGAATATGAATACTATAACATGTTAATCTTTTGTGACAAATACTTGGCATTTCTTCGAAATTTGTAACGTGAAGATTTTTATAAAATAGGAGCTCGACAACTGTGCACCTGCCCTAAAAGCTCATTTAGTAAATGAAAAGTCAGACGTGGTAAAACCTGTGGCTAAAGACCACCTTGATTTGCCGGTTGGTGCTTTTTCCGTGAAGGTACGAAAGGGATTTTTTAAAATAAATCAGCACCCCCTGGTGGAGGAGTTAGTAGTTACACTCAACCGTAAAGCAATTACAGGCCACTTTCAGTACCGCACTCGGCAAACTCCAGTCAAATTGATGACGATAATGACACTTCTAGAAATGTCCTCATACTTTCTTGCTGAGGTTTTTTCACACTTGATGAAAATACTTGTCCTTTTTCCAATTAAGGGCGACTGCAGTTTCCCCTCACCCCCATTCCATATTTGTGCAACAGTGTAAGGAAGTGAGTTGCATGGATGCTTCAGCTCCAAAAAAAGCTGTCATGCCAATCAAAGGCCAAGAGCCACTCATGTCTCATCCCTCCATCCTCCTCACTTTCATTGCACACGCTGTGACTCAAAGATTTCCCAGGCGGTGCCCACACTCGGGCAGAAATAAATGAGGCTACACGATCACTGCAAAGAGGAAGTCTACATTTGGTCATGCTATTTTATGCACACTTCACAAGCACCCAACTCGGATTGCCTGTGACTAAGTGGTACAATTGGTCCCAGCCTGCGGGTACTATACACTTTGCGCCATCGGTGTTGGCATTTGAATTTCTAATATGCATGTGTTTTATGAACCATCAAAATATTGTTTTTATATACATTTAAAAGTTTGTTTTAAATTTTACAGCACACTTGTATAACATCTAAGAAAAAAACATCTACAATAACAATTTCCAACGTCTTTGAAACATGTTCATTTTTTTTAACCCAGTTTACATTGTTTTGAAATGCATTCTTTTACATTAAAAAGTCAATCTGAATGAATTTTAACAATATATCTGGAATTGACATTTCTAATTTAAAAAAAAATATGGTTAAAACTATTTTAAGTGTCTTTTGTGGAAATAAAACTATTAGACAAATGTTACTGAATGGATTTTTAAATATTTTTTTTCTGCATGTGGAATTTAAACATTAAAATAATCCTATCAAAAAACTAATTCATTTTGATGAAATTTTGGAAAAAATGGTTCAAAATTTGAGACTATGATGGTAAAATTTGGATCAATTTAAATTCATCAATTTTTTTTTTGCATTACGTTTTCACACAAGGAATTAAAAGGGTTTTTATGAATTTCTTACACATGAAATTTTAAACTGGCTTATTTTGATGTAGGAAAAAAAAAGTATATTTGACTCATGTAGGCCGGATGGTAATGACACTCACCTGGATCTCCTCTCTGCATTTCAAAGGTCTCCCTTCCGCGGCACATCTCTTGGATGGTGGGGCTCATCTTCTCGTTGGTCAGCGGGCCGGTCACCTTCATCACTTCCTCGAATACGTAGTTATCCGCGAAGTAAATCTCACTCTGCAGACCCGGTAACAAAAAAAAAGTCAATCAATGACAGTGTCTTCCACACAGCAAGATCAGTCATTTCAAAGTTTTCAATTATCCATCTCAGGTGGCGGCCATTTTGCCACCTGCTGTCGACTGAAGATATCACAATGCCTCACGAACTACCAATCAGGGCTCCGCTTGCCAACATCAAATGACCAAACTCACAGGTGAGCCATATGGCATGTCTTGACTCGTGTTATGGCCAGCATTCAGAACTTCAATTCTTCCAACACCAACGATGCACCTTCGCATGAGCCCTATCTTGCATACGAGGCGCTGTCGCCATCTGACGTGGTCTCACCTTGGTGTTGGTCAGCATATCCCGAAATTCACTTGGAGCCATCACTGCTACTTGGTTCATCGGGCCCACAAAGCATTTTGACAATTGCTTGTCATAATATGCAGTCTTGCCCTGTCAATACATATATTTTATACACGGCGGAAATAAATATGTATGCTATTATTTGGACAACAAAATGGATCACAAAAATCAAAAATGGTCAAAGTGAGGTAGGTGGGCCTCACGCATTTAAAGTCGTGGATGATGTCAAAGGGGTTGTCCTGTCCGTCCTTCTTGACCACCTTGATGTACTCGTACTTGTTTCGCACGGATATGGCCACTTCCATGATCAGCTCCACTTGGTGGTTCTGATCTTCCAACATAACACGGCACTTGAACTCCTCCACTGATTCCTACAGACACACGCGCGCACACCATTTCCGTCAGCACGCGGTGCCTTACAACAATAAGATCAGGCTTTTTCTTTTGGATATGGGATGGAGAGTGATACAGATAGATGAAATCCATGTGCAGCGTGTGATGAATGGATCAATGTATAGGATAGGATTGCAGGAAAGATGCAAAAAAGGGATGATGGACAGATGGGTGAAAAGAATATAAGATTTGCAGGATGGATACAATCCATGTGTAGTTGGGACAGATAGCTGATGAAAGAATGAAAAAAGTACAGTCGGCTGGAACAACAGAACTATGGCAGGATGGAGACATACACGCAAATTGTTATCTGATAAGGTGATGGTATATTTTGCCGGCATGAAGACTTCAGATGAACCGCCACCTGGCAAGTTGTCATCCAACTGGACGGATGGATAAACAAAAAAACAAAACATCAATAAGAATGAGCAATGTCAAGAAAATGTCACAGGATGGAGACATACACGCAAATTGTTATCTGTAAAGGCGATGTTGGTGCTTTCTGCCGGCCAGAGGACTTGACTGACAGATGAACCGCCACCTGGCAAGCCGTCATCCAACTGGACGGATGGATTAAAAAAAAAACAATTAAGAATGAGCAATGTCATGTCAGGACCAAACGCCACTTGGGTGATGAACAAAATACAGATGGTCAGATAGGTGGCTGCCCTGATGCACAAGGTACCTTAGAAGGATGGAAGTGGCGGTAGGTGTAGATGGAGCCCAGCAGCAGTCCAAGGAGAATCACCAGCACGGCAATCATGATGACGCACAGGCGGACTGGAAAATACCTCTTGATGTGGGCTGAAGAAGACTCCAAGTCCTGGTCCCGGTCCTGGTCCTGGTCCTTGTGCAGACAAAAAAAAACAAACATTACCATTGGCCATTAGGCACTTCGCTGAAACTATGGCGGAATATATACTTCCAGAAAAGACAAAAAAATGCAAGCACATGGTTTTTGTTTGCCCAAGAACAGATGTACCTCATGTACCTCGCTTCAAGGATTATGAAGCGTGTAATTAGCAACATTTATACTCAACGGGTATGGTGAGCACATCTTTGATTCTGACTTGATTGAACACCAACATTGCAGCTGTAGTTAATGTCACCTTGTTTAGTGCTAATGTTAGCTTTGCATTGTTAGCACTGCTATTTTGTAAAAGCCATAAAGAGCAAAAAAAAACAACTCAAGCCCTAGATGCCGAACATCATTTCTTTGTTGAGCTTTTTTTTTCCACAGATGTCCCACTTCTCAGCCTCTGTGACTCTTCCAGTTTCTTTTGAAACCCGCTTAAGACACTGACATGCTACATGCCACTCACAAGAAGGACTCATTGGATTAAAACCAGGTTTTTTTTTGTTTTGTTTTTTTGCAGCTCCAACACAAACTTTCTTAAGGACCCAATACCGAGCAGTCCCAAATCTAAATTTATACATATTTTTTCTTAAGATGGTGTTTCACATTGACATTCAACAACTCAATATTGACATTCCAGAACTCACAAATCTTTTAATTTGAATTCCAAAAACATGCATGCGTGGTTGAATATTTTATTTTGGCTGTATTTGATAAAGATGAGTTTGGACTTTTTACAGCATGTTACACTGAAGTGTGACTTGGATCTACTGAAAGAGCAAGTCAATTTTCTATTGCAGAATGTGTCCTAGGTTTCCCCACAAGTCCAAACATGGTATTAAGCAGTTAAGTTTTTAATCCATCTATTTGCAGCCATTTTGTCTTACTGTCAACTGAAAATGACATCACAGCACCTAATGATGCATTCAAAGGTAGCAATTACTTGGGATTCATCCCACCTAGATTGTCAGGTTCCAAACTCAACTGTTCGAAGCTAATGTAAACAACAAAGATGGGTGTTTGTTGTTCTGGTTCACTACAACAAATTTTGACCTCCAGCAAAATTTCCTAATTTTACTTGATTTATATAAAGGAACGTCACATCTTCAAAGCATTTCATTAATTTCTCCAACTTAATGCAGGGGTAAGTAGATCTTATAAGATCTACTTACCCCTGCATTATCAGTCCAGTCCAAATCTTTTTGTTACATTTTGAATGGAATGAACTAATTTTGCCATCCAGGGCCAATTCAGGGTCGCCATCGTCGAGTGACGTTAAAAGTCAGTGAAGTCAAGCGCCATATTTTTTGTCCGAGTTCATAACTCTGGACATCCCAGATCATGCAATTTTCTAAATCGGACATTGGAAAAATCCAACTTCCGACCTTCCTGAAATGCAGTATGCATAGGACCACAGGACCACATCCAGAACACAGGTTAACTGTAATTGGATCATCATCTGAGCCTTCAGCACTATGATGTCATTAACAGTCGAGGGCAAGTGGCAAAATGGCCGCCGGCTGAGATGGATAAAATTCGATTCCTTTGTCAATAAAACCGATGGAAAATGCCCAAAATGTATTCGTGTTCAACCAATTGACATCTGTTGTCAATTTTGTGGGTAGTCACTAATGTAGTCAGGAATTACCACGTGTGAATTGCGTCGCCGAATGAGTCAGGCCGACAGATCTGACAGACGTAAGATCGGGCGGCGCTGAGACTCGCCAGATGCCCGCCCACGATCTCACGAACAATCTGCCACCTTCGCCGTACTACCGTCGCCATGGCGAGGAGCGGAAGCGGGAGCACCGGGATGCTCTGACTGAAGGCGAAGGCCTATTTTAAGACGTCTTCATCATATTTTTAGACGTGTCCGGCACTTGTTGATCGATCCGCCTTGACGTCACGCGAGACCGGCGCACCATGACATTTGACAGATTCTGGTGTGTACGTGCAATAATCAGCAGGGATCACTCAAGTACTTTATTAATATGGATTGCAAGGGAAAAGGCTCATCTTATAAACATTTTGCATCAGATTGATGTTACGTTGTCAGTAGACAAAACAGTAGGTACACTTGCAGCATCCTTTCAGCTAATTAACAACGTCTTTACAAGCAATTAATAAAACCCACACGTAACGAACACAAATAGTATTAGATTTTTAAATATTTATTATATCTGCTAAAAAGATTATGGGGAAAACTCACCATTAAAAATAAAATATTCATAATAAAGTACAATCTCAATTATTTTTAGCAGCAATGAAAAACAATTAACCATTACTCCCACGATGAAAATTATTTTGAAAAATCGTAAATACGAAGGCATACATATAGGAAATTATATACAATTCACAAACACATTGACTGCATTATTAATAGCCCCTTGATGTAAAAATTGTCATTACTCAAAAATAAAAGCATAACCATCACCAGATCCCACGGGATTATAAAATATGTTACTACAAATCAGGAGTAACTAATACTTATACAAATCGTCATCATAAAATCACCAAAGCATCATAAAAACGTACATTAAGGTATCACAAGACAATAAACTGTCATCACAAACGTAATAATTCACCATCGTCACTCTGTCCCGTTTTTAGCTGTCAAGTACAGTGTATCCCACCTCGCTCCTAAATTATTCATAAAATGCATAGAATGACAAAAGTCCTGCGCCTGTGCTATTATTATTATTATTATTAGCATTGTTATTATCAGTCCAACATTGACTTTGTAGCCAAGCGTCGGAAACAATGATACAGTATATCAAAGTCACTTCAATAGAGAGGGGAAAAAAACGGGACAACTTACAAGCTCGTTGACAACGAGTTCTTCCTCTTTGTCTCCCTTGTCAGATGAGGAGGCGCGGAAGAATATCCTCACCATTGTGGATGTTCTGTCAAGTTGTTGTTGGTGGTGGGTGGATTGTTGAATTTATTCTTCTCTCGGAAGCGCTTGCTGAATGCTGACATTCGAGTCCGGTTCAGCTTTTATACCCACGAGCCGGGACTCCGGGACGTCACGACAACGTATTCTGTGACGAACAGAAGCGAGCGTGGGTATCAAGGAAGAGCTGGCGTGTAACATTAGAAATAAGAGCAAAATGTCTATATAACTACTTTGATTTGCCACGAAATACAACCGCTTACGATTTTTTTGTGGAGTTTTAATGATATCGTCGACGATTTCAATCAGTAAATGTGATTATAAGACGTTTTTGGCGTAGTTTACGCCACTATTAACTCTTATTTTGAAGGCACGAGTCAGATATGGTAGTGTTCCGTATTTCACAAACAAACGTCATCATCCGGAACTGCAGCTTTGTTCAAAGTAAACTTGCATGCACTCTTGCTTGATATGCATCCCTAATGCCATCAAATATAATACTATATAATGTAATATAATATGGCTGCACGGTGAACGACTGTTGAGCATGTCCGCCTCACAGTACTGAGGTGCAGGGTTTGATTTCGGCTCCACCCTTCCAGTGTGAAGTTTGCATGTTCGACACGTGCCTCCGTGGGTTTTCTCTGGGTACTTGTTTTTTTTTTTTGCCACATTCCAAAAACATGCATGGCAGGCTAACGGAACACTCTTAAGTTGTCCCTCGGTGTCATCAGGAGCGCGAATGGTTGTTTGTCTATATGTGCCCGATGATTGGTGGGCAACCAGTTCAGAGTGTACCCCGCCTACTGCCTGAAAACAGCTCGGATAGGCTCTGACACACCCTTGTGAGGATAATACAATACAAGCAGATGGATGGATGAATGCATTCATTATCCATTTTTTTTCCAAGATGGCGCCCGAGTAGGCAGCCTTTGGCAAGTGCTCTTCAAGAGCCTTGCTTTTTTGTTCTTTTTTGTTGTTTTATGTCTTTTTGTTTTGTCACATGTTTGTTGTTTCATCGTGTGGACCTGATATGGACTGTTTTCAGCGTTTTTTGGCCACGACATTCGTCAAAGGAGAAGTATCTGCGCTTGGTGGTTGCGCCTTCTCGGCAGCACGCCTGTACCAGCACAGATTTTGATTGGGAGGAATGTCGGCGCCGTTGACTGTCGGTGCTGGACAGACCTGGGGCGCTTGTGTTTTTTGCGCCTGTAATGGGCAGCATTTTTCACTACCCCGTTTTGTTCAGGACACTTTGATTCTCTCCTTTCATCTCAAACTGCTTCAAACAACAAAGCGTGTGACGGAAAAGTGGTTGTTAGGACTGCACGACTGTCCGTGTTTTATGTTATGTGTTGTGCTTATTATTTTACTTTATGTTAACTGTTTTGTTAAGTGCTTTGTTACAGCTGCCGCTGTTGTGAAAGCGCTATATGAATCAGCATGTATTGTATATAAATCAGCATGTATTGTATTGTATTGTATCCATTTTCTGATCCGCTTGATCCTCACAAGGGTCACGGTGGGTGCTGGAGCCTATCACAGCTGTCTTCGGGCAGTAGGCGGGGGGACACCCTGAACCGGTTGTGAGCCAGGCACACAGAGCCGAACAACCATCCACACTCACAATTTGGGGTGTTCAGTCCGCCTGTCATGCATGTTTTTGGAATGAGGGAGGAAACCGGAGTACCCGAAGAAAACCCACGCAGGCACGGGGAGAACATGCCAACTCCACACAGGAAGGCCAGAACTGGAATCGAACCCGGTACCGCTACACTGTGAGGTCGACGCGCTAAACACTGGCCTGCCCTATGGATAATATAATATATAATATAATTTAATGCGGGCGGCTCGGTATCAAGTGGTTAGAATGTCAGCTTCACAGTGCAGAGGTACCGGAGCCTTGCTGTTCAATTCCAGCTCCGGCCTTCCTGTGTGGAGCTTGCATGTTCTCCCCGTGCTTGCATGAGTTTTCTCCGGGTCCTCCAGTTTCCTACCACATTCCAAAAACTTGCATGGCAGTTGACTGGTACTGGTAAGAGGGAGCACATAACTCCTACTCTGGCATCCCTTCACTGGCTCCCTATACATTTTAGAGTTATTTTCAAGATCCTATTATTTGTTTTCAAATCTCTAAATGACCTCGCGCCACCTCACCTCTCTGAGCTCATTCGCCCCTACACACCTGTCCGGGCACCTCAGGTATGCGGACCAGACATTACTAGAAGTACTGTACCAAGAACTAAACTGAGGCTCAGAGGTTATCGAGCCTTTTCCGTTGCTGGTCCCTCTCTCTGGAATGACCTCCCACTGAACATTCGGCAAGGCTCCTCGCTGCCCATCTTTCAAACCCGCCTCAAAACTCACTTGTATTCTTTGGCATTTCACTCAGTATGACCCAAATTATGATTTTAGTTATACTGTTTGGTGCTCTCTATCGTCTTTGTTACTGATTTGTTGCTTTACTGTTGTATATGTTAGTTGCTCCATGTACCGCACTTTGTGTGCAGCGATGGCTGTTTGAAAGTGCTCGAGAAATACAGTTGAGTTGTGAGCGCCTCTGGAGAGGAAGGACTTAATGTCCCTAAAATCCAAAATGCCATCGTTTTAGACAGTTTCAGGGGTTGATGTGGGTATTGGTAGAGATGATTTCAGGAAAGATTAATTGCAGTTTTCTGACATCAAGTCACATTCAGCTTTTTTTATTCTGAGAGCAAAACACTTATTGCCCATGAAACCCAAAATAAAGGGCGGTTGTTTTGATATTTCCACAGATAGATGTGCACATGAATTTTGGTGATGATTGGTTTGATAATTTTTTTTAACATGATAGTTAACATCTATCGGGAGAAAAAGGCTTAATGCCTATAAAATACAAAATACGGTGGCGATTGTTTCGATATTTTCAAAAGTTGAAGTGGGCATGGGTAAAGATGTGCATTTGAATTTTAATAACAATTGGTCGTAGTTCTCTGACATGAACCAGATAAGATTTGTTTTACATGTAGCCTTTCCCCAGGTTATTGAATTTGGGGTACAGATTAGCAAATTAAAGGGGGGCTTCTTACTAACACCCCCCCCCTCCGGTGGCTTTTTCGCCCTATTCATATGTAAATAAGGCGTTTTATATACCTAGCCCATGTCTCCCCCTTCAGTGGCAGCACTAAAAAGAAGCCAGGTCTGTTGGCCGAGAGCATCTGTCTCTCCACTGAGGAGCTCTGTCTTTTTCGGGGGGCTTCGGAAGACAATTTCAAGGTTCTCGTCATTTTTGTTTTCTTTTTTTGGTCGCAGGAATGCCCCCCACCCGCAAGCGCACACCGACTGACCACTATTCAGGCGGACTGAAGTCTGACAGAAAGGTAATATCTATAATTATTATTATTATTACTGTTATTCACCATGCGGTAAAAACGATTTATTGGAAATGTTATTGTTTTTGGTGTCACGAATAATAATAATTCTATGCGTCCAGATGAGGAAACCTCTAGTCGAGAAGAAACGACGAGCTCGAATCAACGACAGTTTACACGAACTCAGGGTTCTCATGGCGGATACGGAGGTAATCAACACATCATATGTTAATTTTTAATAGGCCAATCATTTGATTTTTTTAAAGGGGAGATAAATGTGACTAATAACGTGTGTGCGTGCGCGCGCGTGTGCGTGTCGCGTAGCAGTTCCATTCAAAGATGGAGAACGCCGAAGTGCTGGAGATGACGGTCAAACGGGTGGAGAGCATTCTGCAAAACCGGAATCAAGGTAAAGCTAAACACGATTGATATTCTAGGTTATTCTGTCGTGTTTTAATTTTAGCAAGATTATGACCGTAAAAAGCAAAGTTTTAATCGAGTTTGCCTCGCTTCCGCTTGGCAACCCGCTGCCCAAATCCTGTCTGAATGCTGCATTCAATGGCATCAGGGAAAGCGGAAGATCTCCTATATCCGACCAGGTAACTATTAACGAAATGGCGTAAAGGTTAGAATGACGAAATGTAGGACATTTATTAGTGGTTCTACTTGAATTTCGAATGCCATCGTTTACATTCATGTTCGTTCACTCAAAGTATGATGGATTATCTAATTTTCTAATTTCACAAACGCAGCGGTGATCGCTAGTTCCTCTGGTCAGCGCATAGGTACACTAACTAGGCACCGAGACTACAGGTGTACCATTGTTGCACGTCCTTCCGCGAGGAAGAATATAGATCGCAACAGGTCACATTTAAAACACTTTTTTGTCCACCCCCCCCCCCCCCCCACACACACACACACAAATCTTATACAACAGAATTCATCTTTATTTATTTAAACCACTATATGCCAAAGACACACAATTCTTACCACAAAGTGGATCAGAAAGGAACTGATCCTATGATCAGTTTTAAAGGAACTAATCTTATGATCAGTTTTATTTAGCCTCAACTTTCTATCCTTACCTAACACACTATTTGAAGCTAACAACAAAATAAGAACAAGCTGCTTTTCTTTCCAGTGATTTATTTCTTTTTTTTCCAGTGCAAAGGCCCGCCTTGCAGAAAAATAATTATTCAAGGACGGCACAAAGCGGCTGAACAGCAAACAGCACATTTTTGAAAATTTTCCCACAAAAATCAACTCACTCTCAATTTTTAATATTATTGAGCTACTGTTTGTTCTGCATATGCAAAGAAAAATAATAAGCCTATTCACATTGTATTGTCGGGCAGTTTAAGAGCTGATCTAAGTACAACTAGGATATGTCTGCCATCTAGTGGTGAATGGTAATATTACAACTTAACTTCAGTCAACACCTGCGTACATCGGGTCACCGCCCATGTATTGACATATTCTGAGATTAATTGATTTAATTATATTTTCAATATTTGTGTATATATATATATATATATATATATATATATATATATATATATATATATATATATATATATATATATATATATATATATATATATTTTTTTTTTGAATTTCTTGTTTGTTTCTGTTGATTCCAGAGGTGGACGCCATCAATCGAGAGGCGTGCCAGCGTTTTGCGGCTGGTTACATCCAGTGCATGCACGACGTACACAATTTTGTGTCCAGCTGCCCGGGGATGGATCCCACGGTGGGGGCCGAGCTGCTCAACCACCTCCTGGAGAGCATGCCCTTGCACGGCCAGGACCGCGTCAGGGCCACGCTTTTGACGCAGACCGCCATGGTGGCCCATGGTCCCCGCCTGCCCCTAGTGCCCCGATGGCCTCGGGTTCGCTGGTGTCCCCGGCTCCCTCTTCTTCCTCCGCCTCCAGCGATGACCTCTGCTCTGACCTGGAGGACACCGACTCAGAGCAAAGTCAGGGTTCCTCTTCCGAGGAGTCGGAACAAAGTCAGGTTTTTTCGTCTGAAGAATCGGAGTTGCAGGACGTGTCGGGATGTGTGTCCTTAAATGGCTCCAAATCCGTTTGGAGACCCTGGTAGATTGAAGGAGCTGTACACGTCGATCAGATATTTTAAAGCAGTGGTGTCAAACTCGGTTTTATATTGGGCCACATATTGGGCCTTCCGGGTTAAAGCGACAGGGAAAAACCTATAAAGGTTTGTGACAGTCACACCATTGAACAGTCCAAGTAAAAAAAATATATATATGGCTAGTGCAAGCCTTATTTATAGTTATCGGGTTTTCATGGAGGATGCAGATACTAGCCACCGATACTTAAGAAAAAAAAGACAATTAATAAGTCTTCCTTGCAAGTTGTTGGTGCTACACTCTGGCTGTTTGACATACCTCTGAATTATGTATGTCAGGAAGACAAAGGTATGTGTTCACAATTACTTATCATTCTGTTCATTGAAAATAGTGTTAGTGATATCGGTACTCGGTATCGGTGAGTACTCAAGAGTGAATACTCGTACTTGTATCGAACATCCCTTATATATTTTATCTATATTCTAATTTATTATTGCGGAAGTAAATTCAAAACAACTTGGGCAATTATGCTGTTCGATTAACACAATTTTGTATATTTTTTTAACAACCAATAGAATTTGAAATCAAATGTGATGCAAATTAGTGACAACCAAATCTTGACAGGAAGTATGAAACTTTTGTTCAGTTTATGATGAGTTATGTTATGATCCGGTCGGCCAGATCTGACCCCGAGGGTGTCGAGTTTGATGTCTGTGTTTTAATGTTATGCCCTAACGTGTGTGTGATACATAAACTAAGTCAATCTTTTGAAATGCAAATCAATGATTTTGGAAGCATAACTGCCACATGTAGATGGCAAATATACTATACAGTATACTGTATATATTTACTTAGAGCAGTGTTTTCCTTACCTTTATTAGACACATATTTTACATTTGAAAAACATCTCACGGCACACTACCCCAAAAAAAAAAGTCACACCAGAATTGTGTAAATTATTCCTTATATTTTTTTAAAATGTTTTTAATGTCTATTTATACGCATGAAACGGCAACAGAGAACTTTTACAATAAATGGCTTTGTGAAAGTTGGCTTTTCATGGAAGTTGTGTCAACATTTTTTTCCCCCGTTTCCAGGATGTTAGTTGAGATTCTACAATGGCCGTTCATTTGCGTACATGTCGTGGGCACTGCGGAGGTGTTGACGATGAGTAAGCCACTCTCAGAGAAGGGGGAGGCAATAACGCTTTGAAAACAGTTCACCGCCGGTGGACATCCTGGATTGGTCAATCACTCGTGGAACCTTTCTGGTAATTATAATAATAATAATGTCACAGGTTATTGCGTTGACAGTGGCAAAACAGGTGGACGCAAAGCAGGAGTGCAGGACAATCTCTTAACAAAACCTAGTTCTATTCTAAACTTAAAACTAAAAGGCAAACCACACAACGTAATATGGACTGAATCCACAATACAGACGACCCAGTAAGCAAAAAAGATCATGTTAATAGGCCGGAGTCCCACAGGGGGGGGGGGGGGGGGGCCCTCGGCACCCCATGGGGACCACAGACATTCTCCCTCCCGTCCTGACTCCTGCGGCTGCATAATAAAAGTTAAGGGTGCGCTTGTAATGACGACTTTGCTCTGTGATGTGCGTGCAGGGTGTCGTTTGTCACACCGTCACACTTGCGAGTGAGGAAAGGGTAAAGATGGTACTCTTTAGCCATAGACTGCACGTTTTACTACAGAACAAACTCCTACGTGTCATGCTACCAGGGGCAAATGGTTGGAACGATGACTTTGGGGCCTTTTTTGGTCTACTTTTACGATCTGATGTATTAGTGGGAAAGATGATGTTCCATGAGGTAAATTGTTTGGAGGGGGATAAGATAAATGGATAGTGTACTGTAGTTTACGTTAGCTAGCAGGCTAACAGGCTTAATTTGTCCATTATTTTTTACAATTAATCAAATACTCGGGTTTGGTTTGTAACGTCATAAAAGTGTAAAAAAAATGTTCATCGTTTTGCAAGGTAAAAGCAGGTCGTTGGAAATGTCTTATTTTGAAAATACGCAAATATGATCAGTTTGCTTTCATGGGAGACAACAAAAATCTGACAAGATTTTCGGTTAAAAGGCACATTTTCTGAGAAGTTGGATAATTTGAAGTTAAGGTCTCTAAACAATCGATTGTCATCATCGTCATCTTGGATTAATTGGAGAATTGATTAGTGGTTCCACGTGTACAAGTTAGCCATTCTAAATATATACTGTACAAATAATTCAACCAATTCAGCAGTTTTGTGATCTTCTTGCTTGATTTATCCTCCTCTTCTTTTGGATTCATTTTGAATCTAAGTAAATCTGAGAGAATTAAAAAATATATATAAATCTCTTGGCGGACAAATTTTTCTCTTCCTTTTCAGTTCACTGCCACTGAGAAGTATACTGGAGCCAATCCTTTTTTTAATTCTGTAAACATTTCATGTTTTTTACTAGAAGTCATTCTGCATGCATTGCCTTGCGCTCAAATATCATTTTCAAACCTGAAAATTTTTCAAGGTCTGAAAATGACCTTGGTTGGCTTTGCAGACGCCCAAAGGGTGCAAACGGGCCCCTGTCTGCAGGGGGGCGGCTGCTTAAAGTTCACACCTCATCCCGAGGTGCGAAGATGAGGAGGACGCTTTGATCAGACATGCTGAGCCTGCAGGATCTGACCCCTCCAAAAGAAATTTGCATTTAGAAGGTCAACCTCCACAGGACTTTTCTTTTGGGGATTCCTGCATTGAAGTGCAGGGATTTGCAGATAAGTCAACCTAAAAAAACCCCCCAAAAAAACAAAACACTTTTCTCCTTACTGATTCTTAAAATGTCCACTTTTAAACAGAGGCGGACATTTGGTCAGCCTCTCTCATTCCTTAGGCTTAAATAAAGTAATAGTAAATAAAAAACAAAATTCAGTGCCATCATTGCTGCAAACGCTAGTTAAGATTTAAGATTTGCACAAGCACATATTTTTACCACATATTTTTTTTCTACTAAGTGTTTCTTAAAATGTCATTTTTGAAACAAAAGTCATTCATTTCACTCGAATAATTTGGACAATGTTTTTTGTTTTCTGGTTGCCCCCAAAATAGGAAACAGTTTCTCATGCATGAAAATGATGGAGGAGTCACAAAAAAAAAAAAAGAAAACCAGCAAATTTTGGCTTCATTTCTCTATGGTTTATTTCCCTACACATTTTTGACGCCAATTTAAAAAAAATCACCCAACCTGCCAAAAGGGTCTTTGAAATATTTGCAGTTTTGGTTTTTAAATTTGACCTATAAAAAGCTAGCGCAATAGCCTATGCATTTGATCACGTGTTGCAATTTTTAGCGAGGCAAAAAAACAAAACAAAAATCCACCCGAACCTAATTCATAAAAGACTACTACGTTCTATACTATATTGCAGTATTATTCTAATGAAAACCTGATATGTGAGAGAAAAAAACCCCCAAGGGCTAATTCAGATCAGTGCAAAAAAAATGACACTTGAAAAGTTTAGCTGCAGACTGATTAACAAAATATTAACAGCTCAAAGTGGACCGGTGTAATCTGTGAAATCATCCCTCACGAATGACTGTCCCATTTTAATGGCTTTGAACCCTTAGCAGCTACTTGAAACGGCTAACAACGATATGACAGCATCCTACCAGGGGTTATTCAAAGCCCGCACAATAAACGTCACATCGCTTAAGTAATCACTCATTCAAGCGCTTGTCGGATTTAAACTAATATGAACAGCTCGTTGCGGCGCCAACGAGGCTCCAAGTGGACATTTCACGGCGGTTGATTTGGGGG